>JARQSW010000292.1:755701-907775 GCA_030142375.1 Calameuta pallipes
GGGAGTTTATGTACCGACGCTTGCGAGCAGATGCCTTTGATCCTTTTGAAACGTTTTTGAAAGACATTCCTCGCGTTCATCCACCTCCATCTAACGACGTGGACGCTGCAGAGGACACTGAGGCAGCAGAATCAAGCGGATGTGGATTTTGAAGTGGAATCGTCGACGGAGGAAATCTAAAAAATCGGCACTTTTCAGAGCAACCAATTATTGACGTAGCATCAACTTCTCGATTCACAATATTTTGCATAAGATGAAAGAAGAGGTTTCAGCTTCGAAATTTGTAATTAAATTATCTAAATTTATGTATAATATATTTTTTTCAGATCTTCATTAATATATGTATATTCCAATAAAAATAAATTTGTTTTATCATTTTAAACATGGTTAACTATTTTTCAAATAGGTGGCGTGACTATTCATGCGATTCACATTATATTCGACAGATGGCGTTACGTCAAAAATCTAAGTCACTAGCAACCAACTTCAGATCGGAGTCGTATACTGCAGTTTTATCCATTTCTGCTATGGGAAGATGATGATGAAGATGTATTTATTAATTTTATCATCCAAACTTGGAATATTCTTGCTTATTTACGAGAAGTAAATTTTTCAGAAGTCTGCAGACTCGTGATTCAAAAAATTCGCACGTCTATAATAGACACATAGCAATGTTTGCGAATCAGAAAAATAATCTTATTCTTTAATATTTATCTTGCAATTTTTATTTAATTTATATAAATAAGTTTATCATTACATTTAAGAAGTTTAACTAATATTGTAACATATTTGGTATTGTAATGATGGACCTTTTTTATATCAATTATTTTTGAGAGAGAAGTGTAAGTCGCATACGAATAAGAGTTGCTTAAATTCGAAGGCAACGAAAATTTGTAATTGTATCTTCGCTGCCGGCAGTGGGAGATGCCGATAAAAAGAAGAATTCAAGATTCAAAAAACAGATCAGAGTTTTTAAAAGTGTTCTATCACTTTTGTGTACAGAAAATTCAAAACTAATAAGCACTTACGATTTTATGTATTGTAAAAGTGAAGATTTCGGTGACAATTGTTGATGTACAGATCAGTGCAGATGTGAAATTCAAAAGAGGCTCTTAGCACCATGGCTGAATTACTGTTAATTGATGTTTTATATTCAAAAATTACTCCAGAGGAAATTATAAAGTGGTTGATAAATGACGATGTTGAGGTACATAATACAAAAGATATTATACATAATAGGAATATATGTTATCTACATAGTATATGATTTTAGTATATAATTGGAGGTTATGTTTAGTGTTGTATTATCAATGTTTATATGTTTCTTTATATTATTTTTTAGGATGAGAGACGGAATAATTTAAAAAATGCTGAGTGTACACGTGGTGAATTTATATCATATTTTCTCAATTTCATAAGAATCCAGTGTGCAAGGTAATCCCAGGGTATTAAAAACCTTTACGCCTTGTATTTTTATTTTTCATACGAATTTACACTTTATTATTGAAGCTTTATATATTTCTATAATTATTTATTATCCCTTTTATGTTGCTGTTAATTACGTTTTAAATGATTATTAGTTTTGATTACATTATTTATTATATTTTATTTTATGATCTTTATACCACAATTTTATTTGTTTTTATCATAGTGTGCCACAAGCATCCAACAATGCAAAACAGACATCAGCTTCGAAGAATTTGTCAAAAATCAATGAGAGATACGTTATACCTGAAATAAGAGGCAGACGTGTACCACATTCTATTGCTAAACACCAAACATTGGAATCTAAGATATTCCAAAATGATGTTAATACAATCAAACCACAGATACAAAAAGATATCTCCAAATCAAAACAAAATATTTTGCCCCATAAATCTTCTAGCGATGATACAGACAAAATTATTTCACAGAATTACATTTTTGAAAATAGTCAATTAGAAACTATAAGTTCAGGAACCTATGATATTCCAATTGCAAATTATACCAGCACACAAACCACTACTCCAAAAATAAAGTGTTCATCGCCTATCACTGATACTTCTGTTATAAGTCAATTAAAAGATCAATTAAGTATCTGTAAAATATTAACATCGGACGATTGTAGTACCAGCCAATTGAATGACTCTTCTTTCTTTAATACATCAGTGAAATCACAAAATTCCTCCAGAAATGAGTCATATTTATATAATACTTCAATGTTGCCTATCGAAATTCATCAAAGTCCTATCTCGCCAATATACAATAATTATATATCGCCAAAATCTCCAAAAAATATTACGAAATTGCATAACAAATGTCCACCACAACATGTAAATAATGTAACACCACAGCATAAAAAGAATGCTCCATCTCAGCAGAATAGTTCACAAAAGAATTCTAAAACAACTCCAAGGCATACTATTTGCTTCGGAGATTTCTTAGCAACAGAATCGAACAGTTCAAAGAAGGATAGCGTTAAAAAGAGTAACTCGAAAATACAATTATTAAGGCATAGTAGAGATGAAAATCAATTGCCAAGTAGGCCAGCTGTAACGGACGAGTCTTTTCCGGAAGTGGGAGCAAGTTCTGCAAGGAAACAAAGACGAATCAAGCCGACGAGGCTAGACAAATCAGACGACACCATAGGTACATTAGTGATAATATGTCTTTATACTATGTTTCTATGATATAATTCCTTTCATTTCAGGAAACCAAACAAATTGGGTTTTCGGAGTAGTGAATCGACCCGTTAAAGTGAATCCGCAATTCATAGAAACTTTACCCACTGACAGTTCAGCAAATAAATCATCGTTCGATGTGGAAAGAGATTTATTGCGATTAGAAAGAAAAAGACAAACAAAAAGCTTATCTGCAATAGAGTCAAATGATTCTGCGATACAACAACCTCAACCCAAAATTCAAATGTCAACCAAAGCGAATGTGAACACCGAATACATAATGCCAAAAGTGGAATTGGTGGAATACATAGATGTGCTAAATATTTTAGCACAACTTTATTCTTCTCTACTCGACTACAATTTAGTTGTCAATCCTATGACTGAATTGTATTTCATAATATCGCTGATTACCATGTCATGTTCAGTTGGGAATAATCAATTTTCTAATAGAATGACAGAAACAAATCTAGAACAAGACTACGGCAAAATGACTGCTGATGATATTAACGAATCTATCGACGCAAATTTGTTAACTAGTCGAGTTGAAGATGAGGATGATTCAGATGGAAATGAGAAAGTGAATTTTTCTTCTATAATCGACGAATCTGAACAGTTGGATGATTTAAATGAAGATCTTGGTTGTGCCGTGTTAACAGCTGATATTTCTCCCCAAACAGAACAAGACAATGTATTAAGTACCTGTAATGATGAAAAGTTGAAAGAAAGTAATGTGGTTGATGGAAGTGGTCTAGATTATGAATTGGAGAAAGAGATGGATAATAATGAGCTGACAAAGTACCTTCAAACGAAACATAATCGTGTATATTTTTCGACAAGAGTTTTGAACAGTCAGAGAGTATTATTAAAAAACTTGGATAGAACTACTTTAAAGTTGCTTTCAGAAAATGTCCGAATCGGCACCTTTCAGCCGGAATTGCAAGCATTTTTAAAAGAGTTTTATAATATAAAGTTTGTTAAAGCAAATAGGATCAAACAAATGTTTAATTTTAGGTACGAAGTACAATCCATCTTGTTAGGTGTTTTATGCTAAAAGTTGTTACTTAATAATGCAAAATTTTTTTTTCTGTTACAGCACGATGGAAACAAATGTTTGTTTTCAAATTGATACAGATAACCGAGACAATTTTCCTTCTATCTTAGCATTTCATTCCTTTAAGAAACAGCGTGATATGTTTTATGAAATATTAAGAACTTGGGAAGAAAATCACTTAGTACCAGGTTGGACGTTTGCTTCAGCATTGGGTGGAAAAGTCAAGACGCTTTTAACTTTACATAACGATGCTATAAATTATTCACATTTTGCCCGTTTATTCAAATCACAACTTTTAATTTCTTGCATTCGTAATGGACACCAGGTAGAATTGATGACACTGATCAGTTATTATTATTATTATTCTATTAAATTATTGCCATCAATCATAATTACTATCTTTATTCTAGGAAAGTCCTATCGATGAGGAGAGTTTAAGTGTTCTTAAATCCTTAAAACAATTAAATCCTGAAAAGTTAACTCAACTCCAAGAAAGATTAGTTACTCCAACATTTTCACAAGGACCAGTTCCATTGCCATCGTTCCCAGGAGTGCAAGAATTTTTTAAGGATTTTCTCTTACTGACATTCAATCCAATTTTGTATGTACATCTGGAAAATTGTTTAGTACATGAAATTTTGGAACTTAACGACACGCAGTTCATTGGTAGTGATATCGAAGATACTGGTAATCTATTTTACTTTTTCGCTTGATAAATTTTTCATTATTTATATATTTATATTCAAACTAATAAAATTTCTTTAGAAACAATGGTCGATGAAGAGACAAAGCAGAATTTTATCACTTGCTTATCCAGTTTAAGATTACTCGCAAAAATATTAGGTTTTCTTTTATCACTGCCATACCGAACTGAGACCGTTACAACTGAAGGTATAATAGCATCTCAAATCGAGATACGGAGCCGAGTAAGTCAATAGAAACTGAATTTTTAATTATAAGATACATTCCTTGAAATAGAATTTTACATGATGATTTATGATTTTAGGTTCAGCCATCATTAAATTTACAAGCTTGTATCATAAATGCAGTTGTCGAAGGAAAGTTATCCTTAACGATACCATGGGCAGTGAAATATTTAGCTATGTTGGAACCAGTATCACTCCGCTTGCCTTACTATCAAGAAATCTTGGAATTGCTTTATTATATTTATCGTGGTTTTAATCCTGCCAACAATTTTCTATCTCGAAATTCAATTTCTCAGCAAACAGTAACCTTAGTTAAATTCGCAATTGGCTGGCTTTTCGAGTTACCTAATTTTCCCAAAGATTTTTACTGTCTTTGGCAGTCGAATTATAATAATCGAAGACTGAAAGTACTATGCCAAATTGATAAACGAGATCGGCAAGATTCTAACGTGCTCTCAATGGATACGAAGGAGTCTGCCAGTCCTGTAAAGTCCAATTTGAATCTGGATGGCTTGGAAATGGTAGATGACAGGGTACTGTACATATGTTGTCCATTCCTCTTGGAATTGAAAATACTTCTCACATCAGGAAATGCTAAGTTAACTAGTAATAATCCTATCAAGCATATTACCCCAGTTTCCAGTGAACTTGATAAGCCAATTGGTAGTACCAATAATACACCAAATTTAGAGGTAACTCAACTGCTGGAACGACAGCATGAAATGTCTTTTCAAAATGATCGTATCAGTTGAATTAAATTATTATTTTTAATTCTGTAATAGCTACAATTAGAGGAAGCCTTCTTTCATGGTCAACCCGCATCAACCCGAAAAACAGTGGATTTTGTTGCTGAAAGAGTTGCATCGAGTTGCGTGAAATATGTTTGTAACATTTTATTACCGCCTGCCCGAGAGAAAAATCGGAATGAATTTAAAAAAATTGTCGACGATGTACAATCAGATCAATCGGTTAAACGCAAAATAGTACAAAATTCACAGGTTTGTTGTTTTCCAGTATCTTAAGATATTTACCAATTTATGTTACCCATTTGGTATTATAACAACGACATGATTTTTACTCAGATTGAGCTAACAGAATGGATGAATTCGATAGCGGAAAATCTTTGTAAGGAATTACGAGATCAATGCGAAAAATTAGTTCCATCTATGATCGAATCGCGAAGTGTCGCGTCCATCAATGCATTATTAGCCGAGGATGCTTTAGCTTCTGTAAAAGAAATGTGTGCTCAAATAACAGTCAGAATGGCTATGGAGCGAGTTAATCAATGGATACAGTCACATCTCGTGAGTTCTTTATTCATTAAAGATATGGAGCCAGAACTTGGTAGATTTGCAAAAAGCAGTACTGCTATCGAACCGTTTGAAAAGAGAAATCACAATCCAGCTGCTACAAGCCCGATCGATGTATTAGATGAAATCAGAGTGAGTACAATGTTGTACGAAACTGTACATTTATATTCGCGTGCTCTTTAAATTTTGTAAGTATTATTCTTACAGGATCTGATATGGGATTTAGTTGACAATCAAGGAGAATCTTTGGTGTTAGAAATTGTATCTATTTCCTTGAATAGATTATATGAAAGTTTGACAGAAAGGGGTGATTTACTACCAGGACCTGAAAGAGTTATTTGTGCACTAAGCGTTGACTTTGCATTGTTTTTAAGTAATGATTTTATTATAAGTATTCTTTAATTACATCCTTTGTCTTTTCTCTAAATGATATTTATATTTCAGTTGCATATAGAACGGATTTATGCGTGCCGAATATTTATGATATGTTCATTAAAGTATGGAAAATAGATTACGTACAGATTACAGATTCCAATCCATCCTTGAAACGACTGCTGAGTCCTAGGAATATATTATTACTAGCTCAGCCGAATAAGGAACATGTCTGGGCTGCGTTTGGACAGTTTCTTCGAAGACTGTTGAAAGAAAATCTTTTAGATATTGACTGTCTGAGTGATCAAGCCGTTGCATTGTTCAGAGAAGTGTGGCCAGTAGTGAGTATACAATTATACTTGGTCATCTAAAATCGGTGGAAGTGAATGTTACGTATTTTTGTATCGTTTATGTTTCAGCCGATATTAAAGAGTTTATCAAAGTGCTTATCTGAGAGCATAACAGATTACAAATCATTGGATGAACAAACAGAGAGAATTAAGTGTCTTCTTGTTTGGGTAGCCGAAACGTGTCAAGATATGGAATTTCGTGATGAATGAACAAGTTGGCATGATAACCTTTGACGATACTTACGCGTTATAAGTTGAATAGAGTTTTATACATTTTTTGTAATCTATCATTTGATTTCTTTGCGATGATAATTTTGGAAACTCAATATTGTACAAATATTAATAGAACTTAAAATTTATCTTGATTGTCATGTTCAGTGTGTTGTAAATGTAATTTTTGACTGGCATAAGGTATATTTAATTGGATTATATTTAATTACTGTAAAGGTCATAGGTACAATTTATGCTCTTCTTTTTAATAAAAAAACTCATGCAACGAAATATACTGTTGTTTGATTAATTGCATATATTGTTGTCCCTTTATCGCAGTACTAATTACTTTGAGTACTTGGCTGTTATCGGCGGTGAACGGTGATAATTTCCAATTGTTGTCGGCCTTGAAGTAATCGGACACTCAGGACAAAATAAGACGAGAAATAACAAAAGAAGAAAATCTTTCTTACATTTGTATTATAAATTATTTTTTTTTCGCTTAATTTTTAACATTAACATAATACACTGTCTCGTTTCTTCTATAGGTATAATATAATTATTCATCGTAACGCATTTTGGAAAAAATGCAACAGTTTAAATTTTGTAAGTAATTATTAAATGTACAATAATTAAATTGGTGAATCATTTACTGAACACCCTATACACTAGATTCATCATCGCTTCATTCGTTTCTCCCCTGCTCGTATAAAGTATATTGAGTAGAACTTTACTTTGTGTTTAGTTTACTTCTATTTTTTACATAAGTACAGTGACTTTTTAAATTTCAATTTGTTAAAACGCTATAATTAATTAAGTACATTTGTCATCTATGTTTAATCGTCATTTCTAACAGTTCGCCTGCATTGATTCATGATCGTCATACGAAATGAGAACAATGCCTTATAGTTTTGTACAAACAAGCCAGGACCTTGGAATGCCTCAGTAAAATTTCATAAACTGCACTATTGCAAAAGTTAATAATTTATCAGAAAATCGATTGATAACCTGCATAAAATTTCCTGTTAAAGCAGCATCGCGCAGCGAGATTTTAGACGATTAGGTATTTCATTGATAGGCAATAATTACTTGTCCGTAAGTCAAAATTCATAATTCATTTAAATTGCTCGTATAGCTTATGGTTAATTATGATTAATGATAAATTACGTGTTAAATTTTCAACACAAATAATTGCACCTAATCGAAAAATGAACTGTGATTTTTCATGACACCGTTTATATTCCTTGATGAATTTACTTCAGACTATTATTAGCCAATGTAGCATCTAATTCTGATTACTAAAATTGAAATCTACTCAATGAAGACTCTATGCAACAATTTTAGTGATGTGAAAGTATGATTCAGTTTTCTCCATAGCAAATATTCTTTCAAATGAGTATTTGGATTACTTCCAGTCCTGAAATTAGTACAGGTCTAGGTCAATGTCCTGACTATTTTCATGGTCCCAATAGCGACTAGACTTTTGTTAAACACTGCTTTCTCCTCGGCCCACTAATGTTATAGGATAAACGTATTTTTTTCGCTTGGCATTGAAGAACGGAGAGTTGTGTTGAACCTGCATGGGCGTTGGCGAGAGTCCACGCAAAAGAGGTAAAGAAGCATCGCCACTTAAACCTGGCGAGTCGAATCTTCGTTTCCATTCAGCTCCTAGATCAGTAGCCGGAGCCATGAGTCCTTTGCATTCTGGAGAGCTTCTTACGCTCAGGAACACATCGTTACTGCTATCCCTCTGGCCGGAGGAACCCTAATATAAAAGAGATACATCTTGAAAATCATACTTGATCGTGTACAAGGATCACCTCTTTTCTCTTATAAAAGCGATATTCAGTTTAAGTGATATTAATGTCAACCACGTCGTACTTTGGCTTCATAGAAATCAAGGCTGGACCCATTAGTATCATTTTCTTCCTCAGGAAAATCAATTTGGACCTGATGCGACGTATGAGAAACCCTAGAGGAATGTGAAGAGGTATGAGTGGAGGAATTCTCAGAGAGATCATCCCTGCAACAGGCAGCAGTGCAGACTCTATGCTCTCTGAAAGAGAATCGTAATACATATAAATTCTCTATCGAGTGGAAATCCATTCGAAGGCTTATAAAAATGAGTAATTAAGTTACCTTCTAAGAGTAACAGAATCTCGTCTTTTCGGTACAGGCGGCGGAAAACCAGCGCCTAAACTTTTGGCGCTTTCATAACTAGCTTCGCTATTACCACTACTGTTACTCCCATTGACTTCTTCGCGTAGAAAGTAATTCTTCGCCGAGAGCATCGCAAAGTGGAGATTGTTCTTCAGGTCATCCGCCGCCGTCGACAAGTTTCCCGGAATCTTTGGCGTGCGTCTCATGGGTCTTGGCGGAGGAACAGGTGAAGGTGGATTGCTTGAGGTTTCCGAAAGGGTTTCCGGTGTGGCGAGTGGTGCCATTCTCGTTAAATGATCCCAATCATCAGGGTGGCTTGATCTGAAGTATAGAGACGAATAACCTTGTAAAGTAGCAACGAAGAATTTTTCTCTATCCTAATTGTGAGAATGATTAGATTTCTTGTGATGCAAAAAGATGCAGTGAGACTCGTTTAACAGATCGAGTTGCGTGTATGAGTTAAAGCAAGAATCAAATGACAGTGCGTAAGTATAGATCGAAGCAAAATCGTGAAGATGTTATGCAAATTGAGAATACGTTTGATGAAATCGAAAGTGAGGTTATAAGAGGTAGATGTCTCACTAAAAAACACTCACTAAAAAACATGCCATTCAGAGTTTGCACCTGCTTTCTCCTTGACATAATTTATTGAAAATATTTATAAATTTTCTTTCTCTAATATCCGTAATCCGCGGATAAATGGTTTCTTACAATTTGCTTCCGTTTGGTCTGGGAGTGTTTAGCAACTCGCTAGCCAGGCTGACATATTCCCATGGAAGACCTCTCGAATCTACACTCAGCTCACGACCGGCCTGTGGAAATTCCGTGGGGCTTTGAAGTGACGTGAAACTCGTTTCCAGGCACAATCTGTGGGGTGGCGTCTCGACGCTGCTCGGACATTTCCTGGGGCTCGAGGGCGAGAGCAACGCTCGCAATTCTTGTTCAATTTCAACTTCCTGGACCTCGACGACCTCCCGGGACTCCGACGCCTCCGCGGAGGATGTGTGACCGGATGCGACGCGTTGTGGTTTCGCTGGGCCCAACGTCGTTATAACCTGATCCACGTGGGTTAATGATACTTTTCCGATTCCGATAACGACGCTACCGATTACTAACGATAAACGGTGGTACCGATAACTCCGGGAATAGTGACGATGCTGTGACACTTTTAGGTTAACCTAATCCCAGACCAGCTTAACATTATTCTGACAATGGTTTTGCATTTTTTTTTGTTAGTTTTTTTTTAATATTTTGCGGTTTTGGTACCGCAATTTATCGTAATAAATACGGTAGTGTTTACGATTAGATAAGCATGTTTAATTAAACGGATCGACGAGCAGCGAAAACTGTGCTCTTAGATCACAGCTTTATTGGATAATGATTATCCAATGGGTGGATATCTTATTTGATTATCGATTTATAAGCTCTTTTTTCTGAGGAAATAATCAGTGAGCACTTTGCGTTTAAAGATTATAGCAAAAAGGGGATTCGTTTAATGATTTAATTTTATCTAGCATACACGGGACCCTGAAGGCACATGTACTTACCTATATAAAAGAATATAGGGGATCAAACATGAATAACACTTATAGGGAATTAATGCGTGGCAACTCTTTATCTATTGAGAATGGCCTGATTTTTAAATTGTGTATGACAATGGTGGCGATGATGATTACGATGAAAGTAGTGCTCTTATATTGCTCAATAATTGATATGCGATGTATAAGTAATGATGTGTGTCATTTAATATTAAGTAAAATTTGTGTATATGCAATAAAAATATACAAAAGCAAATTATAGAAAAAAATCAATAAGCCGTTCTAGTGAAAATTAGTTAAACGAAAATATTAATTGTTTCTGCAGCCTTAAAATATGAATGCATACGTGCATGCGATGCATAGACATATACCGGGTGATCCGTTTAAAATTATATGCATCCGTCAAATATATTACCAATGATGGTGATCTTTAGATGGGTCACCTGATATATTCAATTATCAATAACAAAAGCAATGACATAAAAATAAGACGATCCAGCATAGTCTATCAATCGCTAAAAAATAACTAAAATCTCTACTTCCTATAAAATCATAGCACTAATTCGCAATAAACTTTTCTAAATAATGTACAACGGAGTCACGATGTCTGCGACGCATGTATGGCACGAGTAATGTAATTACTTTGATCATTAACGTAAATGCTAAGAAGCTGTCAAGATTAACACGTTCCGTGCCCCGTGGGTCATATATGCCCCACGCTGCCTGATCGAAAAGTAACAAAAAAAAAGTCCGGCACGGAAAGTGTTAATGATTGTTAATGTAGCAAAATGGCGCCGTACTCTTCACCAATGAACCTTTATCCCAACGCGAGAATGAAATAGAAAATGAAAAATACGACGAGAACCGTGATCGAAGTATACAAGTTGCATGAAAAATTGTTAAATTGTGCGTACACAAAGGTGCAACGATTATAGGAAAATATGTAATTGATAAAGAGATTTAAGGCCATTACAGACAAGGCTGTCTTATCGACGCGCAGATTAATTGATCATATCAGTAATAGAAAACTTTTCCGAACTCTCAAGAATCCACAAGTCCTTCCGATGGTAACTGGAACTGTTTGTCAATCGAAATCTCCTGTTTCAGGCTTATCGACGTCCATCCGTCAGTTACGCAATAGTTAGTACCAAACTTTCACACTATCTACCTGCGGTGGGTCAAGCAGCGGAAAATTTACAGGCAGCTTTGTCCACATTGACCTTATTCACGGGATAGCATGCCTAATGAAGTACCTTGTGTCGTGGCAAGGCGAGGGTGTGGTGGCATAGGCGTCGGCGTCGCGGGGTCGCGGTGATGAACATTGAAGTTGTAGCATGATGTGTTGATCGGGTCTCCCATGCGTCGCGATGTCAATGGCCGACGCTCTCGCTGCTGCAATCTCAGCACTTCGATCTCTGCACGCTGACACCTAATCCACACCGCACACCCTCAGCCACAATATAGTGCTTAAACGCACCCTTCTTGCTAATTCTCAAGATAATCAAAGTGTACAGGGTGGGCGCTGAGTCAAGGCGTCTTTTTTTAGGACGTTAAAGGTCTGGTTAAAGAATAAAAGACATACGTAGCTGCTTAAACGGAAAAACCTATGATCTTTTGACATTGGGCCTTTACTTACTCCGTGCGATACGGTCGACTCGTTACGCTTCTCGCCTAAAAGACTTAATGCTTGATAAAAGCCATGGATTTTACAGCCATTTGGGTTGCTTGTAATTCTTTTTTCATTTCGAATCTATTTCTCTTTCAAGCTGGGATTCTCTCTGTGCGATACTAATTCGGAGATTCGTTAAGGGGTGCACTAATTGGAAGCAATGGGGTTGCAGTATAAGCTGTAAATTGCAGGATGCGTTTTTGCAGTTTGCGAGCAGTGTCGTTCATTGACAATCTAATAGCATCTGATCGCAGGATAGTTTTTGTTTTGGATTGTACGTGTAATTTTTCTTTCCTTAAGTATTTTTTTAACGCGTTATTATTGTTTGTTTGCTTGGCTGTTTTTGTTTAGATTATTGTGTTGTTGTTTCTCGTTGCGCTACACATATACTACGACAGACTACTCCATGTTGCTGGTGTTAAAAAAGATAAATTAAATGAACGTACAACTTGTTTTCTAGGAAAATGAACGTATATTCACTAAAACAGAATACAGTATAAATAGGCCAACTGAAATAATTAAATAATTGCAATTGAATATAATACGGGATGATTTATAGTTTTATGCACTACATATAAAAAAATCGATACTATTTTAATGTATAATCATTTTTAAATCAATAAAAAAAATTGTTGCTTTCAAATGATAAACAAAAATAGGAGCAAGAGTTTTTAGTCCTACTTTCTAGTCTACGCGTCATGCAGTGCCTGCATTAGGTTAAAAAAAAATAACATGCATATCAGTTACTTCGTCTACTTTGCTAATAAAATATAAAATCAAATTCACAGTAACATACAATTATTTTTCAAACGTCAACTTCAAACTCGAATCGATGTGTATAATACGAGGTAGTTATGTGGCAAGTTTTCAAGGAACTATTTTCAACAGAGTTCATCGCATAAGCAAAAAGATAACCGTATTCTAATTATGTCAGAAAGTTTAAAAAGCATCCCTCGCTTCAAAAAATAACGTGTACACCTTGACCGTTTTCCTCGAAAGAAAAACTCAAATAACTTAAGTTAAAATATGCCTAATTCTCCTTTATGTACATTAAATTATCAATACTGTATTGAACTGATACTGCATCGTGTAAGAAGTAGAACATTGAACAAAGAAAAACTAGTCTGCTTGGAAGCAGCTCTAAAGATAATGTATTTTCTTAAATTTCATAAATTATTAGATTCGATCTATCGGTTCAGTCCTATGCTCAAGATTCTACGCAGATTCCTCTTTTGATTTATTCTATAGCCTCTTCTAGCTCTTTAAAAGTTCAAGTTTGTGAACGACGCTCCAGTGGACACAAATTTTTTGTAATGTCTAAGCCTAATTCGTGTCTTTCAGTTTATCGATCAATTTGATGAAGGTTGCGTATCTTTGTCCCCGTGCATTTCTATGTCGACGACAATCGATACGGTATTGATCTCAGAATTTGGTTCCCTAGTAAACCCATCGTTCCTAGCGAGATTATCGCGAGCTTCGTCGTGCTTCCCGTTACTCGTTACTAACTTAACATGACGTTTCTCCTCGATTTCTTCCCTCAGGATTTCCGGCCCGTCTATAGCTTCCTCCAAGGGTTCATAGAGTCCTGGTTTAACCGAGGGACTTCGGCTAACCGGGGTATGAACTTTTCTCGGTTGTCTGGTGGCTGTCGCAGCTAAGCTTACCTTGTTAAGTGCGTTAAGCATGGTATCAGGCATGTGATCTTGGATCATCACTGGACTGATAAGGACTTCATCGAAGTCGCAAGGACCAGCCCAGAGCGCCTGATATACTGGTTCTCGTTTACGCAAAATCTGCCTGAAATTTTCAAATAAAAGTTATCGTCAAGCAACAGATTTTATTTGCGTTAACGGGTGTATCACTTATTTAATAAATATTTGCCAAAAGTTTAGCAAAAATCTACAGCTTATCGCACGTTATAAATAATTCTTGAGAAAATATTGTTCGGTGTGACGTATTTTTCGTATTTCACCATGCACCCCCACCACATATATTCTACATGGTACTATAGATGTATGTATACGTCTGTATAGTGTAGCAAGAGAGAAGCCGGAAGTAGACGTAGAGTCAGAGGAAGGATAAAGTGTACATCAGTAAGAATATTCTAGACCCAATATACATGCGCCTAAACCCCCAAGATGCAATATTCCCCAGGCGTATTCCTGAAAGTGTCAGCATTCCGACAAAAAAAAAACACATACCTCCAACGGGATTCATATTTTTGCCTATAAAATGAAAACATATTGAATTAATTGATTCTCCTCGTACACGGCGTAGATTAAATAAAAATTCTAAGATATTCCGAGATATTATGGAGCCCAGTCAGATCCTTCTTAGGTGAATTTAATGATATAATATTATGCGAATTGCAAATATACTGACTCGCCCTTGTTGGGATGATGTCGAACAACATGGATTATTCGACCAGGCGGATAGAGTGGTCTATGAAGAGTCAGTGCTATACTCGAGTCACTAGGTACAACACCCTGTGATCTAGCTAGATCCTTATCCCGCTGATATTCACTGATACATCCTCCAGCTTCAAGATTAGCCGCTGAAGTAGGCGTTGATCCACATCCACAGCACATCACGGAGCACGCTATAGTCTTCCACTGGAGAAAAGTGATCTTATCGATCATAAAGATCTCAAATATAGAGGGTTTTGCCTATACTATCACTTTGATTTAAATTACCTTTGGATCCACGCTTCTTTTGATAGCATTGATAAGATCAGCTCTGAGACTCTCCATTTGTCTGAGCCCTATCCTGGGAACGACGTCCTTCCCAACCACTACAGAGGTTATGAACTCCTGACTGTACTGTTGCGCAGGCATACTCAGGAGCCCTCCAGGTGGTGCATAGGAGAAGCACATCAGATCAGGATATTCCTGTTTCAGGAGTATAGCCAGAATTGCTGCTGTGCCTGCGCCAAGGGAATGACCAACTAGGATCAATCCAAATTGGTCAGTGCCCCTCGCGGGATCCTGAGAAAAGTCATTGTAATAAAACTCAAGAGTGAACTTCTAGTTCGTGCGAGCTTTGATTTACTTACCTTTGCCAGAGCTCTTGTGATGATACCTTCCTCGCATAATTTTCTACGGATATATTCGGCCGCTTGCACCATTCCCTTGTGTCCAAGCCAATCGTCTCTTGGAGGCGACAGTGGCAATACTTCGCCCTCGGCATTCAAATCGGTCAATACGTCTTTCATACTCAAAGTACCGCGTATACTGACTATCACCTATGAAAATGGATTGAGCATTGAAACGGATCAGATGAAATGGAAGCAAGTGCATCCATAAAAAGAATTACCTTCTTCTTGGAATAATCGAGGGCGACAAAGAATGGCGTTTCACCGACGTCCACGTGAAAGGTCGCATAAACAACATCGACCTCGCCAACTTGAACAATTTTCCTGAGAGCAGCATAATTGCATTGACAGCAATTGTCATCGACGACAGTGGCATCGTCATCGTGATTCGGACACGACAGGCAGCTAAATCGTAATCTGTAAAAATAAATGATGATCATGATTAGTGCATACCTGTCGACGGAGGTCAGTACAGACTTCTAGCTTAAGAGGATGTCGAAGAATGATCACCTGGTGCACAACTGACAGAGACCAGTAGAATGATTGAGTAGGAACAACGGCCAGCCGTAGGCAGCAAGGGCGAAGTGCATATAATGAATGGTCAACTGGAAGTGACCCAAATCGCCATCCTCAGTCAAGGACAAGAACTTGGTACGAGGTGTAACTGGCACACCAGAGAGGAACTCGTAGGTATCATTTTTACGTTGTTTCACGATGAGCTCTCTTTCGATCTTCTGGAATTTACGTAGTAAAACCAGACCGGCAACGACGTCCGACGGGACGACATCGAGATCCCTGAAGAAGTCACTGAGAAGCCGTGCGATATCCGAAAAAGAATTCTAAATGGGAAAGAGAAAATCGAAATCTAAAGTAAAACTGTTATCGTTGCTTTACACGGGATTACTCTTGATCTATACACTTGTATCACATAACTTCTGTACCGTGTCAACGATACAGTTCTTTCCGGTCTGCAAAGCAGTAAAGTTGCGGCGCAACTTTACTGCAGCTAGAACGTAATACTCGTGGGCAACTGCACTTACTCTATTTCGATCGGAATTACCCATGCAGCAGAACAAAAGACGACACCTGTTATCCCAGCTGTCCTGGTAGGCACGTATAACTTTTCTGAAAACATTTATTTTTCATTAAATAAGTCTATTTTTAGAAATCCCAATGACCGATAAGACAAGAGATAAGATCCCATTAGATTAAAGAGGAGAATATCGTGAGTATGGCGCAACGGGTATCTTTTGAATGATATAAAATCTCAATCAAGATCTCATGGCTGGCAGTCGAGCTGGGATTTACGATTTGGATGAACGTCAGGATACCGTTGTCGCCAATTTCTGTTCCTGCTGCCGCTGCGTTTATAGTGTAATCTAGCTCCACGAGATTCGGCTTCCCGCATGCTGCGCTGATATTTCTTCATCTTGACCCAGGAACGTCCCGCGGCGTCGTACGTGCACCAGACAGTCACCATAACGGACGCCAGGACGCACCAGTTCGATATGACGAGACCTGCGTAGTCAAAATATGTTAAAGATTTCTCGACATCCGCATCAGTATTCACGTACCGAGCCAAACTATTTTCCAACTCGACAAGTATGATAACATCCGCAAGCTGAGAAGACTCACCCAGGATGAAATCCTTGACCTGATCCACAGGACAGGTTTGATAGAAAAGAGTAAGCCAAGTGACACCAGCGCACAGCCATCCAGCCTCCACCAGTAATAAAACTGTGAACAAGCAAACATGAAAGCAGTGAACTCTTGAAAAAAAAAAAAAAGAAAAAATTATGATCACAAGTCATTCCAACCAGATTGGCTTTAAAAAGGAACACCAATCTGTATTCCGTGTGGCAAACTTTGAGTAAGCTTTTACAGGAAATGCAAGTGTTTTCGCAAGCTTCCCTATCATAGTACCCATAGTACCGTGCGAAACGAGGATTATATACTATGCTCTTATCCCTTAAACTTTCTTACTGTTTGTACTTTTTTCTTCCTCTCTTGCAGGGGTAAATCTTAAAGTTTGGAAATCAAGCAAGAAGCACAGTATACGCTGCCAGTAGAAGGAAGTGTAGGGATGTTACGGTTAAAGCAGTGCAACTTTTCTGAAAGCCAAGAAAAAAAGAGCTTGAGGGTCGAACGGTAGAACAACAGGGGGCTGTTACCCCCAGCAATGACCAATCAACGTTACGTGATCGGAAAGACAATTGGCTCCCTGGTGCTGCAGACATTCCCCGTAGTCTCTGCCTCTGTGTACAACCTGGACTCGATTCAGACGTATTACTGTGCACGTAATTCTAGATTCTTTTGTTTATTGCTCACGAAAATTTTTAGTCGATATCAGGTAATAATATCAAACTTGACATATTTTGACATAAATGGGCAAGTATTGTAAACCATATAATTGATAACTGTTATCGACACTATATGTAGTATTTTTAGTATCTTAGGTATTAGGTCTAGGTGTCTATGCATATAGCCAATACGAGAGTGTTTCGGAATTTGGCAAATTTCCCTAAAGTAATGATGAGTCTGTTAAAGTTGAAAAGAAGGTAAAGAGAGATGGAGAAGTAAACGGAATATTTTAGTACATGGTTGCAGGTACTGGAGTTCGATTATTCCTATACGATATATACACATAACTACCGTCTGGAACGTGATCGGAAAAATGATTGGACGTGACGACTCTCGTGGGTAGGTCATTGCACAAATCGTAAAATAGTGTAAAATCTTGAAACCAGACAGTGGCGGTACTTGGCGCCAGTCAAAGAAATCCTGTGGGAATATTGCTGGCTGAAAAATTAGCCTCTAGGTGACCATGAAAATAAACGATAAGAGAGTTAATCTTGTTTGTACTTTTTGAAATATTTGCGTTCATATCCACTGTACTGTATTATTACTTCAATGGAAATATATTTATCTGATGATAAAACAAGCTCTTCAAGAATCTCATTTGAAAGCGTTTCAAGATCAGATCAATCCTAAGTAAGCTTGCTAATGATAATTCTATAAACTAAGAAGATTGCATACATTTTTTTCACTAAACTGAAAAAAGTACTTACAATTTCAATTTAAGCAATCGCGTTACATTTTTACGTCATTCGTCTAACACGAATTTAATTTTCAAGTGACAATTCGCTCCACCTTAGTTTCCATCGGACTGATCAATAAACCTACTAAAATAAGTGTAAGGGGAAAATTCTATTAAAATTTTCAGCAGAATAATCACTATATCTGCATCACGACCTAGCGGGCTAAGTTTTGTGGAATAAATCGTTCGCAGACCAGAATTGCTCGCTTGCGCAACTTGGGTACGAAGCGTTGGTGAGCACGACTGAGGGTTCGTGCCATCCCTACGAGTGATCGTTTATTAGGGCAAGACCTTAAGGGTGCGCTGGGGCTCTTATTAATATTCGTCTCTCGCTTGAAGAAAATCGGAAAAGCTCCACAGGGTATAGTTACGTCACTGACTAAGCCTCCGGTTGAACCTTCTGAACCGGTACAGAATTTTCATTAAGGCATCCGCATAAGGAGATCATAGTAAAAATTCATAGATCAACATTAGTATTATCAAGAAGTAAATTTTCACGTGATATTGGGATTAAAAGATAAGAAGAAAAGAAGAAGAAATTCGGCGATCAAATAAACGAAATACATAATAATCATCAAATATCTCATATCACTTCGTACACTCATAACGACCCAGTCATTTCCTGATGATAAACGATGACAAAAGATCATTTTCACTAAATAATTTTCCTTCCGGGTGACGATGATATCTCGTAAAATAGAGTGTCGATCTTAAGTAAAACGTGAGGTAGGTCAAGAGAAGTAAATGTCAAGAAATGTCGAGACGTTACACCGGTGCTTTATGAAATAGATTAGTAATGTGTGTATTGCGCGATCTAAGATAGAAATGAGAGAAGTTGACCTCTTACGTAAAATTTGTCCTGCGTTACGTCTTATCATATCTTATCAGTCGTAGGAGTACGAGCAAGCGTGTACGATTTGAACAACCATGAGCATAGTGTTTATAAACATTTATCGCGCGATATTTTTTAAAATATAATTATCATTTACACCGAAATGATCGTATGCATAATTATTGTTTTTTTTTTTCGATGATTTAGGGAAACGAGAAAGGGGTGGATATTTATAAACTATTAAAATAAATGACGTACACAATCGAAGATAGAGTAGATACTGCATTGGTGCTCTTGGTGCAGTATCCAGGATACTTCCTCTTGTCGCCAGGACACACATGGAAAACTCGACGGTCATAGATGCTAGGAAAATGGCCAGGTATCCCAAGACGAATTCCCAGAGGAGAAAGATGCAGTTTACGTTGCGATCCCATTCCAGGACACCCAGTAGGACAGCCAGTACGATAACCCTGAAAGAAACGAAAAAAGTAAGTGATGAATTACACTTTGAAGAAAAGATATGAAATGAAGCTGGAAAAACGTGTTTCGGAAGTTACTATGAAAATTTTGTTTACGACTATTATAAGGGTCTTAGCATAAAGCCGGTATAATGACGCAAGCTTGAAATCCCAATTAGAACTCGTATTAATTAACCTGATAATCACATTCAGCGGTCTGTATCCAGTCTCATTGAAATCCACGTATCATTAGGAACGAGATGAGAAATATTGGATGATAAATATGAATATACATACATATAAATAAAATTTTCGAATCGCTGTAATCAATAAAATTTTATCACGCGCGGTAAACAATATCCGACGTATATGAGAAATAAGATAAACGATATGTTTGTTTTATATTAAATTATAAATGGCACACGGGGTATGTGTTAATATTGAATCTTAATTGCATCTATAATTCAATTCTGTCGTTTTGCCACACATCTCGGGTATTAAATTAATGTACGTGCATAGGTGTAACGATTCGTTCAAATGTCACTTCATTTAATTCCAATTGAGGGCGACACTCGTATCTTTAGGTGCCATGAAAGATTAATCGAACCTTTCAATTCTACACAAAATTACACGACGATTTTTCAGAAACAGTATATTATAGTGAGTACACAGTTTATAGGTTATATGACGTGTCTTGAAACTTTCAGAAAATTTTTCATATTTTTCATGGCTAGCATATATCGGGATGCCCGCTTACTAATTCCTATAGACACTGCAGACGGAGTATAGACTACGAGGAAGGAGACAGTTTTGACGATAGTGCATACCGCATACCCAAGGGTACTATTTCCAACTAGATATATGCGCTTGACATGCCCAACGGGCATTTAAGGTGCTATTGAATTTCTTATGGTGTACTGTCAATTTGACGAATTTCCTATGTCTCCAGAAGAGACAGTCGTTATATATAAATAGCTTAAAGCCATAAGCATTTTTATGGGAACTTTGTCAACATTAATGTTCTCGAATAACGAGACTGTGTTCGTTTTAATAGAATTCGGCTGTGTATTGTATTAGCTTGGGACGAGACGATTTTTCCTGGCTTTTAAAAAATAAGCGTAAAAGTAACAATCCGATAATTGCTGGGTGATTTCGAATACGATTTTTACCATTGGATTGCTGGAACGAATCGAGTGATTTATCGTGAGTCCGGTTTGAATTTTCATAAAATTTATAGCCAGTCGCTGGCGAATGATTAACGGTAGAACTTCGAGGTAAAGAGGAAGTGACGTTATTGCGAATAAATGCTTATATAATATTATATTACATAACTGGGATTTTATTATGTATTTTACGTAACAGTATCGTGCTAAATAAATTTGAAAAAGTTTTATTCTTTATCGGATGCTCCGTTTTGCTAAAATATTTGTAAGTCATATAAAAAATAATTTCGGAGCGTTCTTACGACAGAAATCTTCGTAAGTTTGTCCCGATTGAATCGCAAATACGTAAGTTCTCTGTCAACGTGTATTTTAATGATTTTTCTCACAAGAAAAAATATTTGTTAGTCTCCTAGTTAATCAAGTCTGAAGCTAATAAACGGTATATCGAGTTTAGATGGGAATCAAGATTTATACGTATAAAAAAAAGGCTAAAGCCAATCGGCGGTCACGAGGTAAATTTACGGTGACCCGATTCTTCGCTTCCGTAGCAGGGCTGATCGATAAGAGAGGTTCATAAATAAATATCGTATATAAATAACGGCATGACGACCGCATAGCGTCTAGACAAAAGTCCGTCAATTACAAATGTGAGATGTGTCCTGGTAAACTGATACGATACGATCTAGATATTTTCGCGCTACTCATTGTCCTTATCAGGTCCAGTAAGGATCATTGATATTTCTTTAAAGAATCCCCCACCTCACTCAAAGCTTCCTGTCTGTGGATAAGCTGCTCCATAGCATCAAAAACCATGGCTGAGTTGAGATCCTGTACTCGCACGATGACAAAAGGTCTCTTCCTTTATATACCTTGTCATTTGTTAGGTTAGGATTTCATGTCCAGCCAGCTAGCATCCCCTCTGTCGTAGTGACGGTATAAGAGGGTAGCAGAATGTAACAAGAAAAAGGAAGAAGGTTCCCAACCAATCAACACTATTGACCTAGTTTAGAGTGGGTCCAAGACTGCCGATTGATGAAATGTTCTGGACGATTGCTTGGGGGTAAAAAAAAAATTGTGAAATTCAAGGAAATAAACGAGAAGATAACCGATGATAAGGCAGATACATAATTCTCATTCGTGCCATCTGTTTTCAAAATATTCTCTTATATTACGTACTTAGAGCATGTGTTATTGCATCGATCTATTTAGAATGTGTAGTCGGTTTGTTGGGGATAAAAAAATCATTGAAGATCTGTGCGAATAATATAATGTACATTTGTCACAAATTTTTGTACGCTAAGATTTTCTTAACCGTACGTAAGTACCCCCGTACTGTGAGGTTCAAAAGTGAAACAGGGTAAA
Organism: Calameuta pallipes; assembly: GCA_030142375.1. Lineage (NCBI taxonomy): Eukaryota > Metazoa > Arthropoda > Insecta > Hymenoptera > Cephidae > Calameuta > Calameuta pallipes. Next base: position 777,951 of record JARQSW010000292.1, read on the forward strand.
GGTTCGGTGATCGGTGAGTGGTACACTTTCGATTTCTAGATGCTCGCTACCCTGCAGGGTCAGACGTAGCTCTGGGCTGTGAATGTGTAGGAGGAATGAAAAAGGAGGTAAAAAGTGAGTGAGAGAGATCCGGTTTGTGATGGGTGCGAGGATGAAAGAGATATCGTTGGGGGTCGAGACAGCGAGAGTGATCGAGGCAGCCACGAGATAGAATGAGACCGGATGTGCGCTACAAAAGCTTTGGACAGATCGCGGGGTAGGTAGCGTGAGGTTTAAGGCCCTCGCGAATATCTTACTCAAAATGTCGCGAGTTGTCATAAATAAAGAAAATAATGAAAATTTCGCACGAGGTAAGAATCTTTGGAACAAGATCAATAAATTATTCGATATTATTGTAGTATGAAACTGATCGATGAAGTATAATCATTTTATAAGGGGTTTATAGGGAGAAGATTAGGCTTAGGATACCATAGAAGCAAGAGTGTGCCTATCGCCTTTCTATGATTTCCAAGAAAAATTACGACGTCTGGTGACAACATTCCTCTCGGTCTAGTTCCTAGATAATTTTCAGGAACCGATAAGACCCACGGGATAAATTTTGCTAGAATCTACAGGGTACATCGCCGGAGGATAAAACTCGCCCTTATCGATTCCATCGTTCGTAACGTACAAAATCCCAGGTTGACTCGTATAACGACGAGTAATAACCTCGAAAATCATTCTATAGCGTCTGCATAAAGTGACTGATACTTAAATCGGCTGTACCGTCGATCCACGCTATAAGTTTATAGCAGCGATCATTAATTCGGTGATAAAATCGCTCAGATAACGCGGCAAACATTCGCGGGAGTTTTAATTCATTGTTTTGCATCGTGCCTTGTCAACGTGCCGTCTCCTATCGCTAGATGGATAAGGATAGGGAATGCTGTAGGGTCTCGAATAGAGCGTAACGTGGAAGAACGAAGGGTAGAGCATGGTATAATAGAATGGAGGAGAGGAAAGCAGAGCAGAACAGAGCAAAAGCAGAGTCGAGAGTGGAGACGACAACGACGTCGACGAGGACGAACGAAGGGCCGTCAGCCTTGGCTGCTGCGTGGTCCGTATCGATTTACCTTCTACCGGGTCCTCCGCGCCATTCCGTGGGCCACGCTCCTTTACTTTCCTATACTCCGCGCGCATATACTTTGCTCAGCCTTGTTTTGTCTGGTTGCTCTCGGCTGTTTGGTCGGCGCGGCGCGCCGTGCTGCAAATCCTCTAGTGTCTTAACGAAGGAGCGACGACGCTTAAGCGTTCGCCAACGGCATTTCTACGAATAGACAATGTGCCTCGAGAAGAGTCAAAAATTCGACTCGTTGAAGACACTTTTTTTTTGGACTCTTACACTTTTGAGAAGTTATCGCGTTTCGTTGACCAAACGGAAATAGCGCATTAACTGGACGGTTATTCATGACGTTCTTTTTCGTTTTAATTCGAACACCTTCGTACGTATTCTGGGTGTAAGCCTTTCTTTTGGTTAAAATGGTACTTACTTTATTTTTTGTGCTAAGAACCTTTATATATTTTTTTTTACATCATTTTCTGTATTACGTAGGCACCCATTAGGTTATGGAAGATTGACTAACATTGTTTTTAAAAGTTTTTACTAATTTTCTTGTGCGACGTATTGTAATACGATAAATGTGTTACTGGGTGAATTTTTTGGAGAAAGTAACAAAGTCCTTAATGAACTGTACCCAGGTCATGGACATGGATATAGATGTTCACTATTCCTACCCTACAGAGTTCTCTAAAGAGTCTAACCAGTAACGGCACATCTCTACTGGTAAATGAATTCGGAAGCGTAATTTCAAGAGGATGAGCTCAGTGTCGTTTTCAACAAGAATGAGAGGGGTTGGTGTGAACTAGCCCTTTACCTTTAACGTAAGAACGTCAAGTAGCAGGTGGTAAGTCAGAATTACGTGGTGCATACCTGCAGGGTGAAGTAGCCATGCCCATAAGTGATGCAACAATTTTTATTCGTAGTGAAAAATGAAAAATCAACAAAGTTCTTCAACAGTCGAGAGTTTACTAAAGTGTCTCATAAAATATAAAAATAAAGTTCAAGCCCTATTTTCAAAGAAAATATTACCACAAAAATTATTTCTGCATGTAAATTGTTCCCTGTGAATTGTGATAGCGTGAGAAGAAAAAAAAACGAGAGATTTTCTCTCCGCGCGTTGCATCCGGCAGTCGATTTTCTCATCACCAGATTAAAGCAGCAGTTTACTCTTAGCCTTATCTTTTTATTCTCTACTGATAACAATAAAAAGAAGAAGATATTGCTCCGGAGTTAATCTAGAGAGACACTACAGACTGATTCGAAAGAACGAGAACTATAGGCCAGGCCGAGGAAAAAAGTACAGAGGTATAAGATACCCGGTGACCTTTGACATTTAGGTTAGCCACATAGTCCTTTCTTATCTTTAGTCTAGCAGCGCGCAATATTAAGAACCAACCCGAACGTTGATGATAGGGCTTAACGACTTTCTGTACCATCGAGATGGTCGTGGTAATCAATAAGCTTCTCTGAGCAATGATCAACGCGGATGTGAATTAGACTGAAATTTGAATAGGGTTATTTAACGAGGCTGTTTTTTTTCAATTTCTGTTGACTCTTGAAAGATTATTTTCATTCCTTCCGGGCAAGGGAGTCTTCCGAGTTTTTGCTGACACTACTTATCGCTGGAGACTGTCGGGCAAGGGTGCCATACCGGAACTGAGGAGCGAGCAAATGACTTCACCAGACCTACTGAAAGTAAGGACGAATCCATTTTCGGCAACAGTCGAATCTCCTGTCGGTAGTTCCTATGCGTGAAATGGGTCACGAAGAGACGCTGGCATAGTGAAAAAGTGAAGAAGAAAAAGAAATCCTTAGGAAATGGAAACCTCACGAAGATAAATATAGTATTTGTTAAGATACGTTAAGAGAACACATGAACGAAGCCTTAAGGTAATCCAAGAGGACATTTATTTTGAATGCCTCGAAAGGTAGCGCTACGTGTGCTTAGCCAGTCCTATTAGCCATGCTCATTTCGAAATTGGAGCTTTCATCCACTCGTCTCTCATGAATCAGATTCCGAATTAACTGCCGTAGCGAAAGTAATTAAGCTGCAGCGTCTATGTAGCAGCGAAGAGGATGATTAGTCGTTGCTGGACGCCATACTGGCTATATTACTACCCGTTAATTAAGTCGCGCTTAAAACGCTACTATCCTGCGAGTAATCTCTCTTTCGTAAAGCTCCAAAGTCAGTATAACCTAAGTTATCTTTATCATTGAACAAATATCGTTATAGGTATCACAAATAATTATTCAGCCAATACCTTTCTAATCCATACGAGCATTAAGAGCATATCAGTTCGACTATTGAATAAAATAATTAAATCAAGTAAAAGAACCGATCAAATTCCAAAGCATGAGTCACTGTCTCTGTAATATCGATTCAATTGCGGTACGTTAAGGATTTAATAGAATTAGTTAACTTAAAACAATGAACTCCCAGAGTCCCAGGAGCGTGATTAAGGTTAGCTTTATTTTCATAGCTCTCCCAGCAAACGACTCCGAGAACGTTCAGGATATTCATTCGTCAGTTTACCTAGACAGGAAGATCCTGAAAGCAGAATTTTATTAACAGACCCATAAATGTGAAATGATTTTTTTCTACGTCAAGTTTTCAGGATACCGGATGAACCGAGGTATGAAAAATCCAATCGGCAGTAAAGAATCGTATATAAAGTAGAAGAAGCATTTCGCGCTTCAAAGTTTAAAAGTCACACGGTAGGTAGACACCATACTGAAGAATATCTCGTAAATAAATGTCTTCGCGAGGATGGATGTCATGCTATCTATCCTGTTTCCCCACTAACCGCGTAAAAGCGTTCGAGTAACCCTCGTACTATCTTTTGCACATGGTGTCTAAGGTTCATAAAGGCCTTGTAACGTATAAGTAGTACTGAACATACGACCCTTGAATTTCGGCTTACCACTATATACGGTATATATATACATGCTTAGGTCACCCTCTCTTTCGGAAGTAGATACGCTCCCTGGTGGCTACTAAAGTTTGGTCTAGTGGGTCTTCTCTTCTTTTCCGATAGTGGTGATCTTATTGGATCTCCCCTAGTCTTGTCCATTCGATATTTATAAAAGCAACAAACACCGGCGTCCAGCTTATTTTCCACTTTTCTTTAAGTGCATCGCAAACTGAGGAATGGAGATGAGCGTGACAGATGATCGATATCAATTCTATTGCCACTTATGAATCTTGATATACTTAAAAAAAAAGGTAATAACTCGGTACGCATGAATATAGATATAAAAAAAAAATGTCAAAGTAGCCATGGAAAAGCGTAGAAGATCCATTTAGATAATGAAAATGGATGATGCAATCGCGGTATCCAGAAAATCGCTGAATCCACTGCACAATTAATCTTAATCGAGTCGAGTCAATGAGGAAATTATCGACCTCAATAAATTTATAGAAACGACTCGTTACGTTTGATTTTTTGAGCCAGTCAACCGATAAATTCGATTATCGATGCATCTATTGTCTCGGAAGAGGGCCGGAAGTTACACGATGTGCCAGTGTGGTTATAACCAAATTGATAAAATTGATATCCGATAGGATGCTCATAGCAGTTCCATAACTTCCTCTGTTCTTTTCTATGCACCGGTAGAGCAGTGCGTTGGATGAAATTAAATGAAAAAAAAAAAATAAAACAAGATTCCAGACTACCAGCGTAATGGTGTTCTATGTACTTAGTGGTAAAACGAAGTAATGGCGACTACTTGAGTCATCGATTAGCATAGAATTGAATGAAACTTTAAATTATCTACCAAATCATATTGGATCATTAATATAATTTTATGATATAATCCTTGCGAAGAAGACTAACCAGCATTCTCTCGTTTTCCCGTAGTAATGTTGCACGTGAAATAGTCCTGCAAAGGCTACAGCGTTATCCTGAGGTTTCCCATAATTAAAAGGTGTCTCGTAGACCATACGGGATTACTAATAAAATATATGTATATTTACGTAATGCACGATAATTCAAACTATGAAATTAATTGCTGAATTTTTATATCGTAAACCAGGTACACGTGTACGCGTTACGATAGAAGGCAAAATGATCGCGTAAACCATGCTCGTTAACCAGGCGATATTTTTTAAATCAAAATTATATCGAATATCGACGTTAAAATTGAAAATTTTTCGAAAACTGCTCGTTCGATAAACATGGCTAAATAAAATATTAATCAACCCCTATTGCGCATACGCATACTAATTACCCCAACTTTCACAAAGACAATCTATATTATAAATAAAGATATATAATTGATTTATAAAATAAATTACCTTTCTAACAAATATACGTCAATCTGTTCGCCAAAAGTCCTTTCAAATGCGTGTAACTGAACGGGGATATTGAATACGTTGTTACGACGATAAATCAGTCATCAATTCTAACTTCCACCAAGAAGACGTCCGGCAAATTCCAGCAGAGCTATCTTACAGTTTTCGAATTTCAATTACAGAGAGCAGTTGCTACTCGAGGGTATTGGATTATTCGCACAGTGGCACGAGCAAAGTATTTCTGGTATTGGCATCAAAACTTGTCTACTATTTGTATTAGCTAACCGAACTGAATTTCGTTGCTGTGCAATATCGCTTTAATATATAAGTATATATGGTACATATCGACGTATCTCTCTATCTCCTTTCATATGTTACATATGCGTATATACATACATGTATAACACGTACAGTCCAGGCAGTAGATATCATCTGTAAGTGATTGCACTAATCCAAACGTCGATACCACTCGACGGCTGATTTCCCTTAGTACAGCCAACCGAATATACCTGCCACGATGTATTCTTATGTTATCAAATAACTGATTATAGCTAAAGAAATAGATGAAAATTTCGTGAACGAGGATATACGATAAAATCCAAACTGTTACGTTAAACATTTATAAGGTGTGAGATCACAGACTATTACAGCGAGCCTTTAAAGTTATATATGCCATACTTGCAGGGGTGACCGTGCCTGAGAGACAAAGGGCCATTTATCGCAGCGGGAGAGGTTTTCAACCCCAAAATACACCCTTCTCTGCTTCACCTAGTGCAATTCACGAAATATAAGGGAGGTTGGAAGTGAGCGCCAAGGCAAAAGGGACATCAGTTTAGGGAGTCGTAGGCGGAGGGTGATTTCGCCCAGCAACATTTGCATCGTCCTGTACTGCCAAGGGGGTCCTTACCCCATCTGCACGTTAACGTTCAGCCAGGGTTACATAGCGGGTGTAAAATTACCCTTGGTAATGAAAGAAAGAAAAATTTTATTTTACCTCATCTATACATTGAAATTCCCAATTTCACTGACACACTGGAATATGCTGGATCGGTCGTCCGCACGATTTCCGTATTGTTTGCTATGACGGAACGTGCTTCGGAGAGAAAGAAGAGAAGGGAAAGAAAAAGGTAAGAATACCAGACGAAGCTTCCTCTAAATTATTAACAGATATACCAGCCATCCAATCCTGAAGCTCGTAAGGAATAAACCCAGTTTCAGCGACCCTCTGAGATTGATTTCGCAATCATCTTCTTTGACCCTTCTGCCATTTTATATCCTTTCACGTTTCACCCCTGGTCCAGGTTCTGCATCGGATTACATATTTTCTAGATTGATTAGAGAGTTTCGTAAGGTTCCTTTATTACTCCTCTTCGGGGTACACTATCTCATTCGAAAGAATACTATAGTCTGTCTTTGGTTTACACGTATTGACTTTTGACTATGTTGTTATTATATATTATGCTTATATATGTATAACTCGTAATTCTTTTTTTACTGTAAAACTATTAAATGTCTACATGCTCGTTATAGTACTAGCAGTCGGTTGGTTGGATATAAGCATAGAAAGAAAGCTCTTTTAATTCCTACCTATATGATATATATGCGTGTGTGTATATACTATACATGCATTATATAGCATTGATGCTTACAGTGCTAAAAACCTGCTAGCGTACCCAGCAGACTTGGCAGCCAGTGGGAAGCTCTAAAAGAGCGACAGGTAGCTGGTACAAGCCTGTGCAAAACTATAGCTATAATTAAGTATTATAAATACTTCTATCGCGATGTGACTTCAAAAGTATAAATATTGCAACAAGGAGACTAATCAGTGGTATAAATTGGTAAAGTCAAAAGCACGATTATACAGTAACACACGAAACTGTTTGATCAAAATTTTAACGAAGTGATACTTTTGAAAGCTAGTAAAAAAATATTCCACAAAGCTCAATCGCGTTATAGCACATTCACCCGAGTTATCATTCCATTCACCTAGACACTATTCGTTTAGGTGTTCCTAAAGTTCACTGTGCAGATGGCAATTCGTAGTGTATATAAGACGGGAAGCTGGCCAAGTATATAACAGACGTTTCTTGGAAAGAAAAATTTATGATCGCTAACAAATCTCAATTTACGATCCGATATTTTTTTTGTTCTTACAGCCATTTTTTTCTCCTACGTTCCACTTAACCGCGAGATCTTTCACTGGGCTACTTAGGAGCGACGATAATCGGTCGAAGTGTCGTTGAAGACGATTGGCAAAATTTAATACGATCTAATTTAATACGATAAGAAGTCATTGGATTTTTCATATACGTAGGATGTGATTGGCAGGTAAATTTTTGTTGTTGCTTACACACGTAGCGTATGCCCTAAGTAGCGTATGCCCTAAAGGGCGAGGAAGCATAGGAAAAGTCCCTTCGCGGGACAGCCTTTACAATTAACTGTTGCTTACACACGTCGTGTTATGATTAGAAATTATAATATATTGTCGTATGTTATTCTAGTCTGGTAATGCAATGTTTCTGGCACTAACTCTATTACGATAGGATGGAACTCTAAGGAAAGTCGCTAGGTATTGAATTTATCTGAACCCAGTATGAAAATGGGCTATTCTAACGTCGTAGGTTTATATTTTACAAAGCGGGTCGTCACTATAATTAGCGTGAAGTATCTGAGGAGGAAATATAGTGTAACACTGAGGCTCGTTTACCGTCGAAAACTTTCTGTACGGAACGTATACACGTGTTAGGGCGTCTCGACGCCAACGACATTACTCACCAACTTCAAGGTCTGCTCAACGATAATATTCAAGATTACAACTGCAATGAAAGCGATGTAGTACCTCATGGCGAATTGGACGCAAATCGTAAACCTACTCGAAAGCGGAAGTGTAAAAAACAATAATTAAACTGATTAACGCGAATAGAAAGAATAGAAGCGGATTCTATTTTTGAACTGATTACGTATTTCTCGAACACACTGCGAGACTTTCAGTTCATCAAGGTACTCCGCACCCTATTATCAGGTCAGCATAAATGTCAGAGTTAAGCAGAATTAGAAGTTTCGTATCTTCAGAACGAAATTTTCTGTACCACCAGGTATATTTTTTGTCCCAACAGTCACACAATCCTAATAGATTGATCTATTAGACAAGTTTTCCCAGGCCATGTAAATCTAATTGGTATCTTAGGTAAGGAAAGGTAGCATTGACATTCGTATCCTGTCACCCAGTGGACAAGATCAATATTCACCGCTGCACGTAGCCCGCGAAATTCAAAAATGCAAATATTTACGCCGTCAGAACAAAATGAGTGACCAAGTGCGCATTTTTTTTGAAATTATTCGCTCTATATTCAAAGCGAAACTATCTGCGAGATTCACTCGTTGAAATTTGAATCGAACTCTACGATAGTTATAAACAGGAAGATTGATAACGGACAGATCGATTCTATGAATCCTTGACATTATTCATTGAACTAGAATTAAATCTCATTACGAAAAGTCAATGAATAATTATTAGCCATATTCAAATGTTATGTATGTCCAAGTATTATACAAAGGTCATTCCGGATGAAATCATTGTATGGATATATCTGCAAGGAAGGTTAATGTCTTTTGGGAATAGAACTGTTACGCAATTGCATGTTGTTTAATAATCATGGGACGACGCTCTGAGTCTTTCAAGGACACGTTTTATCCTAATCTAGGTTTGCCAGAAGAATGCCGGGGCGTTTGGTGGGAATTCCTCGAAAATTCCATCTGAAATTATCTGTCCCAGCATGCTTCTGGATATCAAGCGAACGTTTCAAATGATCACAGTAAACAATGAACGTGTACGGCACGTGATTAATTATGATCAAGTCGTGAAATATATGTTTTATATTCCTTTTCCTCTTCTCGTTCTCGCACTTTCGAAATACCGCGAGAAGCGATAACAAACCTCATGTAATGCTCGTGTAATGTTAGACAATAAGCGATTTACGTGTTCCTATACCTTTTTTTATTCGAGTCTCATGAGATAACGCTGACCGATATTTTATCATCGCGTGTAAGGATGCATTGAATTATCCCCGTATAAAATTTTACGATATTCCTAACCCCTAACAGTATCCATAATATGATGTAAAATCTCCTACTCAAATCTTAAGTCTTTAGCATCGGCAATGGGATGACAATTTTTGAAAGCGGGTAAAGCAAGACAAGGATATTTAGTCCAGACGTGAAAAGTATTTTATGAGATACTAATAAAAAGTATCAGTCTGAAAGAATTAGTTTGGAAGATCAAGAATTCTAACGAACTATCGAACGCGTTAAAAAATCAATGTCAGCATAGCACTTAATAAATATTACAATTTCCAAGTTCAAGCCGTAATAGACGTTAATGGTTTTCAAGTGTCAAACATAGAATAATAAATCAGTCGTCCGAATCAATTACCAAGGAGTTCAAGTAAAGCTTCTCTTCTTCTACACATTTCCCAATTATTTACCGTAGTTCGCGTAGCGCTAAACTCCTACGCGTAAAAATTCAGCAACGAGAATTTCCCTGTAAAAGAAAAGTTCAAAGTTCACGAATAAAATTGATCACACTGGATTATATAAATCAGTCACAAAACTCAAGAGCCGATAAGATCCAGGAAAAATGATTAGGTATTAAATATCTAGAAAAAATTACAAAGATCTTCCATCGCATAACGTTCCAGTACCAAAATTGATCTACAGCTTGAAACCAACTCCAACCATTATGATGATTAGTGATAATTGCCAACCGGCACGATTCCGATCACGACTTTATCACACCAAAACAATCCCGAGCCGTGTACGAAGCAGTCTGCAATTTAGAAACTTCAAGTAGCAATATTCACGCGAACTCTGTTCCTCTAGCGACGAGCACAATTTAAGTACCAATGAGATATCAGGAGAACCGCGACCCAGATAAATCGTCATGTTTCGTTTAGGTTAATCGTAAGGACTAGGAGAGCATCGTGACATTGACGTAATTACACTGGAATTTGAACCTTCGAATAAATACGTGCATACCTACCTGCCCTTCAGACTCTTTAAGCAACGAAGCGCCGAATGATACTTGAAATAATCCCTAACGCTCACTCTTCTTAAATCCTTCAGACAATTCACTCTGTGGGTACGGAAGATCCAGTGGCTCGGGTGTTTCGCTCGAGTGCCATGCAAAGACAATATATGACATCCTTTACGTACTCGTGGCTCTACATAATGGATCTACATAGGTATACATAATACCTGGTCTCGACGTAGATATGTAGCTTGCATAGTAGAAGGAGAAGAGGTTATATGAGACACCTCTGGAGGCTTGTGTGCCATTTGTAAACAGGTCACTCACGTGGAAGATGAAGTAGAACCATTTACCGCGTGTATACCAGAACAGTGCACTCTCAGATAATGCAGCTACTTCTGTTGTTTTGCATGGGCTTGCATCGCTTCCTGTATTTTCGTCTTGATATCTTTATTCGACTTATGACCTTTCATCTTGAACTATGTTCCTGAGCCAGTCAGAAAGTCTGATTGCCGTCTCACGTACTTGCTACTGATTACGCGTCGTACTTTTTCAATACTCGTGTACTTCATCCGTTCGCTTGGTGTTAGATGGCTGACAGTTTCACAAAGGAATGACGATTGGAAGCCATTATTCGGAAACACACGTTCGTGTACGGAGTTGCTCAGCTTAAACGCTGATCCCTTCGATTTGATGGTTGTCACGCGATTGCTGTATGGATCGCGTAAATTGTGAGAGAGTTATGAAAATTTGTATTAAAAAAATTTTTACGAGAAAATGGAGCAGGTGGGAGAATATTAACCGCTGTTACGTAACTTGCTCATTATTATAGGGCAGGCAGTGTAAAACTTGAAAGAACGTGGGTATGCGAAAAAAATTTATGATTAATTCAACAATCTACGATGCGTCGGAATTTACGCATTATATGTAAACTGGTAGCGTGAAACTTTGTGGAGCTTGAAGCGCTACTGGGTATCTCTGTGGAAATTTTGTTGTTCATTGTTTATTGTCTTTCGATGGCTTTATCTTTGCATTTTTTATTGGATAAACAATCTAACATTTTTAATAAACATTTTATGAAAGCTTGCTGTTCCTTATTTATTCAAACATTGGTACAGGATGTTATGTTCTTGAAAATAATTTCGGACGATACTTTTGGAAAATATTCCATATAGTGCTGTGTGAAGACCGGAGACGGAAACCGTAGACCGACGAGAACAATAAAAATGATCCAAGAGAAAAATCAAAGATACTAGACAGAGAAAGTGCAGAGATAATCAGAAAGCGAAATAACAGAGACCGGACGAAAAACACTGAACAGAGATACCGAGGAGAGAGAGAAAGAGAGAGAGAGAGAGACAGAGAGAGAGAGAGAGATAGCAGTGACCAAAGAGGAGACTCAGAAAAGCCGCAGGCAGCGATAAGCAAAAGCCGAAAAAAGACACCGGATGAAGATACCGAAGAAACAGATAGCCAGTGGCCGAACCAGAAAATCATACTTCTCATAAAGAGAAATAGCAGAGATCGAAGAAAACACTGGACAGAGATACCGAAGAGAGAGACAGCAGAGACCTAAGAAATTGGCGACCGCGTCAATCCTAGAGAAATAATCTCACGAATCTTCTTTCTAATTCCTTGTATAGGTACCTACTTGAAAGTTGGCGCCGAAGCCAACTAAACGGACTCCAAAAATATAATTGAACTGTGTCTGGCAACCTTTACGCTGACATAAATTAACTAGGTCGTTCTCGACGGTCGGTTAAACGATTCAAAGCGAAATCGGTTTCGTATCGAAATGCATTAGAAACAATGCAATCGAACGGATGCGTTCAGAAAAACCTCCATGTAAATCTTTATACACAGGTAAAATCCTGGCGATCACATCCCCGTGTCAGGCTCGCGTGCTATCGCTATATCGACGTAACGCTCTATATGTGTATTCGACGAGGGAGCAGTTTCTATTCATAACTCGTATAGAACAGGAGCGTCGGGGCGCAATTGCTCAATGCAAATACCGTAAAGCGTAAAGCTTGATGTCTCACCGGAAAGCCGAGAAAATATGAATCTACGTAGATAAATATTCCTGCGTTTGAACCTGGATGATAACATTTGATAATCGTTGGATTAGTCTACCGTCTATTTTCACGTCTGAATATTCGTGGCAATATGGGGCGCGTTACGAAACGACGTGAATTTCTATGACAAACGGGTCAGGGGACTCGTAGCCTGCAACGGCAAGTAGGGCTACGCAGTAGTTGGGGATTGCCCTTAGCTGATTCATAGGCAACACTGCGGGAGGAGTGTCATTCGCAGAGAAAACGTTACACGTTATACGTGGACATATCGATCCTTAATAGCCGCTTTTCCTAGTGCTTCCTACGCCCTTAAACGTAAAGCCACGTTTTGATGTAGCGTGCGCGACATTTTGTTCTTCAATGATTCTTATGATTCTTGCTGTATCGTTAAACCGTAGCTATCGAGACCATAGAAATGTTATTTTTACAAAAAATTCTATGTTACGAATAAACTAGCTGGACGAAGGGTAGAAACGTATGATAATTCTTTTAGCTTGTCGACACTTTTGCGAGACTCTGTACTGTACTGATTCTGTACTCGAGGAAGATGGACTCTCGGTTTTCTTGTTTCTTTTCGTTATCTACCTGTCCTTCTGCGAAGGACAGAAATTGAGAGTAGAACTAAAGAGGAGATGCTGACGATCGACAACGGAGGACCGTTCGCTGTCTTTTTTGCCAGGAGATGGAAAGAGTTTCGTATAGCAGTTAGATAAGGGAAAATTGGTTTATCTGGGACCTAAAAAGGTACGTTAAATCTACTTACGAACGAACTCTCTTAGACTCTCCATTTGACTAACTAAGGGAAGAAACAAAAAGGGGTCGTACGAGTCGTTACGCAGGTGGTTGCAATTAGCGCGAAATAAGGGCAACGTACGAGGGAGCTATTGCCACGTGCAAAAAATGGGAAAGGACACCTGGTTCCTTCTATAAAAGAAAATGGCGACGTATTTGTCAATTTCAGTCGCACGCTAATTGTATTGTGATCTTACGTAATGAAAGTGAGCGTCTTCTTACTCTGACGATTGAATTTAAAAATTCCATTTACTTCACGATAGTGTGTTGTAAATTAATTCCTACCAATTAGCCACACTCGTTACGTATCCCCGATTATCCTTTCGCCGCGCCGATAAAAGTGGCTAAGACTAAATTAAAATAATAAAAGTTAATTTGAAATGGCGTCAAGTGAACATTCAGTAGACTATTGCTAACGCTGATAGATACAGGCTGAATATTTTATATTTTTATTTGTACTCATCGACTACATTTCCATTGGTTATACGTAACAAAGTGAAATCGCTTTTGCTTTTTTTGTATATTCATTAATTACCTTTCAGAATGTGTAAAATAGTCGATCTTCTCATTCGTGCGACTCTGAAGATTCAACGACAAGAAGTAATTTCGCCAATTACGTAAATTTTTTCAAATATTTCCCTACTGATCTTTTCCACCTATCGAAGATAATTCGCGTCTCCGGGGAGTACGAGTTGCTCGAGTATAATCTCGCGAAACACATTCGTCTCAGTGACGCCTTGTAGATGACATCAAAAGCTTTGCCGTTTTCCTCGGCAATGTCAAGTAGCATAGCGAGAGACGATTTAACGTCGATCCTCACATATTCCGTTCATTTTCCGACTCCTTGCGTGGTGCACTTCAAGCGTGAACTAAAAAGCAGTGCGAACGAACAAGAAACAGTAAGGGCTCTGAATAAACAAAAGTTTTGAAGTACAAGCCATCCTTAAAGAGAGGAGCAAAAGAAAAATTGTATGAGCATAAAAAAAAATAAAGACAAAGGAACAACAATATATGTATATCGGTCAAGTACTCCAGGCAAAGTAGGTACGAAGCTTACCCGTGAAATTTTTTCCCCTCGGTGAAGCTAACCGCCTCAGGGTAATGTTTACACGGCACAATAAGAATCCAGACAGCCAGGAGTTAGCTGTGAGAGATAGCCATAACAATTCCAAAGAGACGCATCGAGTTTACATACAATGTATTCCACAAATCTGACAATACCGACACGCACCGAGTGATTTTTATATCGTCTACACTCTCGTGAGACCGTTTTGAATAATCGTTCATCTTTTTGTTATATTTCATTCGTAAGAAAAACAAAACATGGTCTTAAAGAAGGACTTACTCAAGCGCGTGTATACTGGCCAAAGTGAATCCAGGAATTACAAGATCGTCACTGCCGACTCTCCATCGTCTTTTAAATGCAATGAGACTTGGCATTATTGTTAATTGGTCTTAAAGAATTATACGGACTGTTTGTTCCCGGATCCAGAAGCTGAATGTCCTATGAACGTAGCATAACCAATACGCGATACAACTGAGAAAACGTACGACCAGAGTCAAAACCGTTAAAACAAATTTACCAACCGTCTGTAATCCAGACTGTACCAGTCGGCTGTCACCGATAGACTGAAACGCCGAGTGGACGTTCAAGGAAGACACTGCACTCTGATAATGCCTCGATGCGTGAATGAAAGTAAATGCATAACGGAAAATCCGGATGTATCAACGGCGATATACTCCTAGGCGCATGCATCAGGACGGCAGTACGATATGTGGGATGGAATCCGAAATACGCGAGATGAGTATTTTTTCATGGTTTTTACTGTTACGGGTTGTGCATCGGGTAATTGTTACAAAGTAGAATGGACTGAGTTAAACAATAAAGAATGTTTCCTTACCTATTAGATCAGACTGTTACAATGCACATTGACAACTTTGATATTTGTAATTTATATAAAATTTATACGTTTTCATTCTATTCGAGTTAGCGTAGGAGTGTTACGAGTGTAGAATTACAGCAGATTATGGAATGATGCTCTTGTAATGAACTGAGCTTAAATGGCTTTAATTATCGATTCTTGAGATTGAAACTGAATGGGATTGATTATGGGTTTAATTAGTATACTCAAGAGCCCTACTGTTTGACGATAGCGTTCGATCGATCTTATGCACGATCGTTTACTCGCAATTGCTTTCATCGAACGAAGTTCATTCAGTATTGTACTATAGTACATACCTCCTACCATAATATATTCTCTTATACTATACTCTGTGCGAAAATACTTTCCTCCCTTCTTCACGCGACCCTTCAATGATTTATGTTCAAATATATTGCAAGAGCAATAGTCATAACTGTATGATTGATATACTTATATATATATTAATATAGATTCGTGCATTCAGCATTTATTGCGTGATCCAGTGCAATTACCTGAAACTACTCGAGAGAGCACACATATGATATCAACTATAGAATTGTACTTCCACCTACGTTAGGAAACAGACGAAGAGAAATGAGAATACTTGGAATAGCTTTGGTTTATTTTTCTACTTGAAAACTCTGTATACGATAACCGTATAGATAATATCTGCTTTTTCGAGAAGAAACTCTGGTTGAATGTAGCTACGTGTGCTCTACTTACCATATGAGATGCAGAACGAAGAGGAAAGCGCCAGGAACGACGAGGTCGTCACTACCGACGCTCCAGCGTCGCCGAAACACTACGATTCCCGGCATTCTTTCGATACCTTATCACCAATAATCACCAGCACTATATTCCAATGAGGAAAATCATCGTATGTCGATTCTCGTACTTGTTGATTATCAATGATAACTTTTTGTACAGTGCACCGGAGCCAGGTACTGACTCACGATAATGTATTTCTTCGGCACGCGACATTATTGCTTGGAAACTTTTGTCCAAACTTTTAATTTGATTTTATTAAATTTAGTTATCAAATTCCGAACGCGTCTTTGGGTTACAGTCCTTTTGGTTATCTTCTTTGCGTTACGATATTTCTGCCAGTGAGAAATGCTGAGCGGTGGCCAAGATTTGACATGATGAGATGCCAAAGAGAAACGCGACTAGCGCCAGAGAAAATCATTAATTCTTAGTATGACTAGTAGAACGTTGAAAATGAAGAATTTTGTAAAAAATAGTGATACTTCGTTTACGAGTGTGGAAAATTCAAAACTGTGGAGTTGTTGCGGATTTTAAATGTTTTCTTTCAATTTCAGTTTTAGGTTTCGTATAGTCTTTATACGTAATAACAATTATGCAACGAGATTCGAAGAAGAATTAATAGCGATTATGTGTTTGTTATGTAAATAATTTGTAAGACTACGGTCGTATTAAACAGAGCAACTCTGTTAATTAGTCCTGATTAGCATCGAGTGTCATTAATGGAATATTATAGAAAAAATTAAATTTATAAAAATTTACATTTAACCAAAAGGGCTCTGAATTTTTCTAACCTATCTTTATCTAACCTTTTTGATACGATTGCTGATAACTTTGTACTATATCGATTAACACAGCTGATTTCATTGATGGGCAAGATTGAAACAATCATGATAAAATATGTCACCTCTGATTTTACAGAATCCTAATGAAATTATCACGTTAAAGCTCTGACGAAAAGGGTCGTCAAAAGGTTGGGTCGACATACAAAGATACTGCAAAGCCACGCATGTCTTGTAAAACGTTCGCAAAGGGCTTTTACATGAGGAAGGCAGATTCACGCATTTATAGTGTAACGTTGAGTTCACGTATGATGGAGTTTCACAAAGAGCTTCATAAACCAGTCAAAATACGAATAGGATGCAGAATGAAAAACGCAGACTCAAAAGTGTATCGTATATCTCATTATATATGTATCTCACTTTGATCAGCGTTTTGTCACATTTCCACGAGGTCGAAAGATATCGCGATAGAAAGAAATGCCAAGCATGTAACACGTTATATACGTATACAGCTTGTTCACTTAAAGGCGATTGCTTGCAATGAAGCAAAATGTAGATGATGGAACGAGGAATGATTGTATTTGTTATCATTGAAAATCATTATAAACTTTTAGCAGTGTTGAATCCTTGACTGTTCGTCGAACTACTTGATTTATCTGGACTACAGTAAAATGTTTATCGTTTCATTATCGACCGACAAACTGCTTCCTTAAACACTAAATACTTTTGGTGTCATACTCTAGCAGCATTTTTATACGTCGAGGAATATTTAAACAGTAAAAGATATTTAAATGTCGATCTTGGCATTGAGGTTATAATTTAGAAAGTTTTTTATCGTTTCAATTCCAACTGATTGACGGGAGCCTCTAACGAACGATTATTTGTGTATATCTCACTGTTAACCAAAACTGAAATTGGAATTTTATGTATACCGAAATTCCATATATCGTCGTGGGAAATATAATGAAATTTATAATTCCGATTTTTGCACCTTTGAATTTTCATATTTTATCGACGCCGCGATCTTTTCTTCTGCACCCCGGAGAAATATATCTTCGCTACCGACGACACCGATTGCTGTCGTATACCGGCGACGCTCTTGTCATGTCGCACTCGTGATATTCTATTCCTTTTTCAGTAATAATAATAAAACCAGGAATCCTCCAAGAAGGAGAATAAGGAAAATGTCAGCCTTCCGAGGATTCGCCACGTGCCAGAGCCATTACCGTCGACGTCGACGACGATTAACATCCGTCGAGGTAAGCTACCTCGAGCGCACTGAGTAAAGACAATACCGCGGTCGCCCTGGCGTTCCGGCGCCTGCGCCGACTACCATCCCCGTCTGCACGTCGACAATACTCACCAACGGTACTCGACTACGCAACCCTCGAGTAAAAACGACTCCTGAAACTCTGTTGAAAATCCTCCCCTAGATGCAAGGGTACATTACATTACCATATAGCTAACATCCCTACGAGTTCTCATAAATGCGTATGCATGGTCGCGACGAAAGTCGCAAAATCAAACGGCTTTCGGTTGTGCGATGATCTGTATTATTAAAAAAAAAAATATTCTGCTCTCTGGAGCAAAATATCGCGAAAAATCAAATTGCATTGTGTCGCAACGATACACAGTTGTTTCGTCGAAGTGTACGGACAATCGTTTTGAATTTCACAATTATTTCAGCGTACTTTTGTCACAGGATCGGACGCTTTTTCATATCAGAGAAACATTCCTTAACCTGGATCTTCTCAACGATTTTCGAACGCCAAAACAGGTGGTTCGTATAATAAATATCTCCAGAAACCTGAAAAAGTAGTATTTCCAAATTCTCAAGGAATTTTGCCAATTCTACCAGTCAGCTGTTACGAAGTGTCAAAAATGGCGTACACTGTCAGAATTAATGGCTTTAGTATCGTTTATTTACCATTTATTTATTGGATATTTCAGGCATAAACAATTGCTTAGAAAAACAGAAATCCAAGGGGAACGTTATTTTTTATAATGTCAAATGTACTTACCTGTTATGTTAAATTATGGCGACTACAAAAACAGTATATATTGTGATCGATCCGTCTCTTTGTACAGTTGTCTGCAGTCCCAACTTAATATTATACCTGGGAGTATTTCTCTCGTACGGTCCAATGACCTCAAAGATTTCTGACGTGCGTTTATTTCCCATTTTTTTCAGCTTGTTTGTTCTTCTTTTACGAAAATAGACGTGCATCGCGAAAAATTTTTGCCTCCTCGTAAACTATTCGGAGGATTTGTGACCGACGTTCAAAATAAAGTGCGAGCTGTGCATTTGCTTGCCGGTGCTCCGAAAGCTAGGAAAAATGTATTTTCGAGCGGCATGTGCTCACGATTCAATTTAGTTCTGCGTGTTGCGCAAAGGTATCGTCGACCACTGGTGAATTACGATTAAAGTGTAAAATCGCAAAAATAAATAAGATTTTTAACGAGAGATATGACATGCCCCATTTCGCTTGGACTGCATATCGTTAAAATGTCACATGTCTGCGACAAACCAGTCGCTAAAGGCCGTTTTAAACAGAACTACTCTCGTCGCTTTCAAACCATGCAGTATGTGCATATATTTTCTTTACCACCACTACATTCGAATGTAGGATCCTCCATTTCTTTATGCACTCTTAGTACGTGGCTGCATTTCTATTAATCTTGATAAATATGAATATTCGCAATTTTTTCGTTTTATCAATTGATCGCATTATTTGTATGATTTTTATTTCAAAACTATACAGTATGTACAATAATAGCGCGTGCCACATACGTTAACTTTTACGTAACGTCAGACAATGCACGCATTGCAAATAAAAAGAGATGGGAAAATGTTTAGCACTCGAAGTGTGCAAGTCTGTAGAGTGCCAACTATTATTGAACATTATTTAATCACTTAACCCATTACTTGCTTTAATAGTGTGTAATGTACGTATATCATTTAAGGTATCGTTACTTTAGTACTTGGAATGGAACTGTGAATAAAAAGTGGATGTTTTTTTTAAATATAAATCGATTGAATCAGCCGTCTCTCGTGATTACATAATAACTCCAAGTAGTAAGTGTGCATGCTAAATATATACATCAACGTCTCTTACTACTTCAGTAGGTATATTTAGAAGAAACTGCTCTAGACAGATTGTAGACTGTGCATCAGAATATAATGCACTGAACTCTAGTATACGTCTGTTGAAAATTCGCCTAACACCTTTGTATTGAGTCTACAGTTGCTCAGGCGCATTTAGTCCCATGTTATTGTATCTTCAGGAACTAGCATTGGTTTAACTTTTAAAATACTGAACATATCAGTCTCGGACTATTGCGTTAAGTATCTTTGATTATCATATAATGAATAGAGCGCCTATCACACATTCAATATACCTCATGTACAAGTGCGTAAAGAAATTCTTGTATAAAATTTGATTTATCGATGGTATCTTTTCTATAAAGGACTTTGGATTGCTGTAAAATTATTGTTGTCTTTCTTTTAAATTGATATGATAATGTTTGTACATCTCAGAGGTACATATTCAGATACTTCGTAGAGTATACACAGTTGTTTAATCATTTAAGATTGTTAGTTTATAATTGTCTTAATTGAATTGCATGAAGCATCTAAATACGCACATAGTTATTATTTTTAGTTTTCTTATTCAGTTTCTTGCGAGGTCATAATTTGTCTTATACCAATCAACAGTTTCTTTAATTGCCTTTTCGAAAGAGGTAAATTGAAAATCGGGTAAGTAACTTCGTAGTTTAGCGTTACTTGCAGTTTTTTTATATTGACCATCGGCAGCTGACGTATCATATACGATTTTCCCTTTGAAATCAAATGCGGCCACTAATATTTCTGCCACTTGTGATATTGTCACCTCTTGGGATTCATCCACTAAATTAAAAAAAGATCCAATGAAAATAATTACTCCAGATAAATAATTTAACGTGTGTCGTTAATTAGTACCTGATAAAATAATTGGTTCTACAGAAGAATACTCGCGTAATACCCAAATCATCAACTTTGCTAAATCCTTGCTGTAGATAAATTGTCTCAAGGGTTTTCCTGAACCCAATACCATAAATGTTTTGTCCTCTGTATTACCTGTCACATAAATAAATTTTGTGCTATCTCTATAATAATTCATTTTATATAAAAATGAAGACACTGCCTTACTGTCTTTTGTGAGGTCATAAATCTTTCTCATTAAACCAGGAACAACGTGACTGGCTTCAGGATGAAAATTGTCATGTGGCCCAAATACGTTGCAGGGAATCACGCTTGTATACATTCTACCATGTTGCTCGTAATATCCTCTATTCGCGATATCAATCAGCCTCTTTGCATAGCTGTATCCATAGTTTGACGGATGGGGTGGGCCATTGTGAATCTGAATCATATATATGTATGCATGTGTAATTTGCTACTTTTTCAAAAGGAGACTGAAATGCTTGTTTAAACAAATTTTATAGTATTGCAATGGTTTTTGATTTACCATTGTTTCATCGATTGGATATGTTGTTTTGTCTGGAAATATACAGGTTGACAGACAGGATACAACCTTAACAACGCCTGTTTCATGCGCAGTTTGGAGTACATTGTCATTCATATGAAGATTTTTACGCTACAATAAAATGTACAGTGTTAAAGGAATCAATTGGTATATTTTAATATATATCATATGCCTATAAAGAATATATTGATTCTACATACTAAGAAATCCAAATTATGTGCCATATTATGGAATAATCCTCCAACCATAGCAGCTAAATGTATAACGTGTGTCGGTTTATATTTTGCAAATACCTCTTCCGTACTTTTTTTATCACTGCAAATAGAACAATATTTTGTTATAGTATTTTACTACCAATTTATGCCAAATATTCTCTTACCATAAATCTGCATCTTTAGAACCAATAAATACCCAAGTTTCATCCGGTCTTGAATCTTCTGCTATAACAGTCTCTATAGCTTTTCCAACTAAACCGGACCCACCAGTTACCAATATTACTTTTTTACTATCAGACATGTTTGCTGAAATATACATCACATTCAATTATTAGAATTATACACAAAATGCTTTAAACATTTAATGAAAATATATGCTACCTAGGTTAGATATAATTAAATCTTTACTATGTCGACACTTTAGACTCGTTTCGACTGAATAACCACATCGTATTACATTATATCCATTTATAAATAAAAAGAAAAAGATAAATTACATATCTTTTTTCTAAAAGCAAAACACTCCAAAAATATATAAAAGGTTAACCTTATCTTATTTGCTATGCTGGCGTTGCTAGTAGACTGGTTGTCACCCACTAGTTGATAAATATCACTTTATTGTGCCTATTAGTTGAGGGTGATAAAATATATTTAGTACAAATCGAAAATTACCAGTACAACAAGAATGTAATCAATCTATAACATATAAAAAAAAAAGGAAAAACTATATCAGCTACAATTTCTCAATATACATGAAATGAGAGTCGTACTTGTACTAATAACAATTATCTGCAATCAGTACGTAAAAAAATGGCTGCATTTAATAGAACACTGTGCTGCGACAGCAAGCGCATTCGATCAGTGAATAATTGATCACAAATTCTTGTAATAGGTGTAAAATTTGACGAATCAGATGTATTTATTCCTTCAACGCTGTATCTGCCAAACACAGCCAATTTTAAATTCTTTTCAAGTAAACAAAATACTTTCAGTCATTATATATTTATTGCGGAGCACAGAGGGATCGTATAACATGATACCTTGCATTTACTGTACGAACTCTACACGTGTAAATAGAAATTATTAATTTCTTGGCAAGTAATATATCTAAAAATTAATAGCGGAAATCTCCTAAAATAATAATATAAAAAATAGTACGAACTTTCTATTATCACGATATACATATATTACGTATTTTCCTATATCTAATAGTTTCACAATTTTATTTATTTGCTTATCTGATCGCCTATCCTCCAATTATTTACCACATAATATTATGTAATTATTAATGTTACATTCAGTATATGGGATAGACATTAAAAGTTGACAATCTAACATTCTGAATTTCCGCTACTTTCGCGCTGTACGTGACATAATCATATACATATTTTTAATTAAACTGATTTCAATGATGATTCTGTAACGTAATCTCGAAGATCAAGTCTGTACTATAATGAATTAGTATAAGAAATATGCTATAAAGAATCGAAAGTATCATGAATGAAAATTTTCCTTCTAATTCATTCTTAAAGGAAATTATAATTTTCAAATTTAATTGCAACTACATTTTTTTTTCGCTTATCATGAGATAATTATCATTTAATGGTGCACATATATTTTATTACTCTTAAATTGTGCCGCACGCCCGTTTCATTATTATAAATATTTTTATATTGTGTTGCAATTGAAACGCATAATTTGTATTATACAATGAAACAAATAATTAAAAGCATCGGTATAGTGGTTTACATACAAATAGATTATGCAGAGTTATAATACAAAATAATAATTTCAATAAGAAGATCAAAGGTCTTATTGATCTCATTTAGTGATTAAGATAAATAATAATATGATTAATATTTCTACATTGTATTCGATATGAGAATTGTCAGATGCGAAAGTCAATGTCTTGATATTAATAAATAAATTTTCTTTTTTGACCAATACACTCAATTTGTACAGATTACATATAAAAACTACAATTATTAAACTATCTTTTTGATAAATTCACTGATCCTTCATACTGCACTAATAAAAAAGTAAAAAGGTATGCTACTGTGAAATGCACACGGTATTATAGTAAGAGATTAGTAATGGCAATATATCATTATTATCGGTAATATATATAAGGACAATGATACTCAAAGTATCGTAAAATGTTCCTTTTCTTTAAACCCTGTGTAATAAATTTTGTCAAAAACTTTCCTCAAATGCGGTAGATAGCTAATCTTTAAAAAACAAACCTCTTGAAAAAGTATATTATATGATCTGTA
Organism: Calameuta pallipes; assembly: GCA_030142375.1. Taxonomy (NCBI): domain Eukaryota; kingdom Metazoa; phylum Arthropoda; class Insecta; order Hymenoptera; family Cephidae; genus Calameuta; species Calameuta pallipes. The sequence continues at coordinate 801,714 of JARQSW010000292.1, forward strand.
AAAGTAGCAGAATTCTCTTTTAACGATTGATTTTACTCTATCGATTATACAGTAGCCAACAAGCTTTAAATAAGAGGAACGGTATCGAAACCTATTTGTTCATTGACACAATAGATTTTTTAGGCCGAGTACACTAATATGATTTTGTGTGACTAATAGAGAAATGATGATGAAAACACTGTGATAACGGTATAGCCTCATTTTCATAAATCTTGTTTAACAATTTAGCAAGACTAACTGATTCTGGTCATTAGACAAGATGTTAATAAATAATTTTGTATAAATTTTATCCCTTATCATCTAGAAAACTAAAAAACTGGATTTCATAGATTCGGCTGATGTCGATGATTTGGTAGCGCAGGGGTAAATGCAATTTTTTAACAATGATGTCAAACTAAATGCTTCTCTAAATATATGTGGATATTAATGATACGATAGTATAGAACAAATGATTATTAATTTCTTACCAATGACGATAACACGCAACTATTACTGCATCTTTATTCTTATTCGCTAAGTAGTTTAGTTGAAATTCGAGAAATCTGTTTTTAATTTGATGGAAGGTGCCGTCTGAACTTTAAGATGTTGCTTTGCTGACTCAAGCGTTCTAGTTTGTCGTTGTGCCTGTAGATGGCTTGATCTCACTGCCGTTTCTAGCTTGGTTTTCAATTCTGTGGACTGTGTCATCAGGGTTTTGAACTCCTGAAACAAGGAAATTTTATGATCGATAAAAGGTTTTGCAAACCATTTAAAAAGAGTTATGTCGCGATTATCTAAACCGAGTGAAAGTATCATAAGCACCTGAGGATATTTCGGTCCAATTTTATTCAGCCATTGGAAGCTTTGCTGATGAAGACTTATCTGATATTTTGTGCCATGTTGCAATTTATCGCCCTCCAATAAATAATTTATTAGAATAGGTACCAGTAGAGTTAGCATCTGTATACCTGACAAAATGAATAATACACAATCTCAGTAATACATTTCTTGAATATGTTTCAGGTTAATCCTCAATAATTTTATAAGTGTCAGAATTTATTATAGTCCTTTGGCATTCAGTTACTACGACATACCTTGCAGAAGATCTCCTGATTTGCGTGTAACATATTTTTGTCAATACCATGCAGTATACTAGCTTAAATTTGTCTTTAATTTTTGTAATTTTATTACTATACTTACGGTTAGCAGGCTCTGCCAATGCTATGAGGGCCTCGATGGTACCGATACATTCTAATGTGAATGATAATTCTGTTTCATTTGACACTTGTTTACTTTTCTCACTATATAAATATTCTACTATTCTAGGCGCGAGCGCATGAATATATGGAGTACTGATACTACGCTCAGGATGTACAAAGATGGTCTTCAAAGTCTGAACGCATTTCAATTTCACCTGAAAATTTATAAATATATTGCAGAAAAAAATTTATAAATATATTGCAGAAGAGTGTAAACGTTAAATAGCTACTTAAATGCAAACACTCACCATGGTATTTTCGGATTGAATTGATTGCCGGAAGTGATTAATGCAAGGAAATTGCAAATTTGGAGCGCTCACTACATCTGGCAGTGCATGAAGAACAAATACAGCTATGCCTAGCATCATGGCAACTTCGTCCATTTTCGTTTCGTCACATCCTGCTCATGGAACGAAGAAAAAATGATTATACAGAAATATTCAATTACCTTTTCTGTACGCCATAACATAAAGATCAAGATAGAGTTGATCCTTACCAGTTTTTGCTAGATCAATAATCTTAGCTAGTGCACTCTGTAAGAGTATGGTCCATTGTTCTTGACTCCTTTGATCCTTGGCATATTTATTAATAGTTAAATTTTTGAGACAATGCAATGCTGCGTGAACAGGAGTTTCCGGTTCTGTTCTAGTCATGTCGCTATCTACGCGTACTGCAGTTTCTCTTATCACACCCGTCGTTAAATATAGTAACGTTGGTAAGATCGCAATGGCTCCTGATGAGAAGACATAAACAATGTTTTTCGACTAATATTTAGGCTATTTATAAGCTTACAGATAAACGCTGCTTACCTTGCGGCGAACAGAGTTTGGGCAGTGCTTCCATAACGTTAAGAGCCGAGGCAATTAATTTCCCACTCTCTTCGGAGGGTGTATATCCGCGCTGTGATAAAATGGCAGTAGCTCCTTCAGGATTTGGATTCAATGCCGGTATTTGCCGTACCAAGAGACATAAACAAACTTCAAGTATAGCGAATACCAAGGATTTCCCAGGAACAAGTTCACCATTCTCACCACCTTCACCTAATAAATCCAGCTCTAGGATTTCCTTCGCCTCTTGATTTCCCGGGACTAGTTCTATTGTTGAAAATACATTGGAATATGGGTGCAATGATCGTCACAGTTACTAATGTATCTTAAAATTACATAGGAAACTCATTAGCCTTATACCTTTGAGCTTCAACTTCTTCCTATCAGTCAATTCCTCTTGTGCGCCTTTCATTATCTGCTTTAGTACTTCCATCACCATCATTTGTATAGCATAGCTTTCTCTGGTTAATAGCAGCCTGAATACATGAAATACATAATAAAATAATCAGTAACAATGTCAATAATGTTTAAGCTTCCTTTTTATACCTGTGGAGAACATTACACAGTTCAATGGGTAAGGAACGATCGGATATCAGTACTTTTCGTGCCCACGTCGAATCCAGAAGGGTATAAAGAGCGCTTAAACAGATTTCTGTGTTTTGAATGGATTCAGAAGATCTGGGACTGCATAAAGCTTCCATGCATATGCCTGTTAAACACAAAAATATGATGATTTACAATCTGTCAGAAACTTTTGTGTCATTAACGAACTCGAAAAATTGTACAGCAATTACCAAAAAGTAAATGGAATCGTTCAACGTTAGAATCCTTTTTTAAAGACATATTATTATTGTTGTTGTGACCAACAGAATTTTTCGTCTCGTTACTAACGGATTCCGTTATCTCAAATCCTCTAGCATTGAGCCAGAGTGTAGCTGCATGTAAGATTGGTGCCCACGATTCCAAGTAATAAGGGCGAGCCGATTCCATAGTATCCGTTGTATAAAACGCTCCACCATCGTGCGGCAATTGGCTCGAGAATTCTGAAATACAATTACTATATCCACGATTCTTGTGAGGGACAACTGCAGCGTAAGAACTAAAATTACCCGGCGGTAGAGAAAGTAGAGCATGATCCCTCAGTGCAGCTAACCAGTGTTGACTCAGACTCAAAAGTTCTGGCTGCACTAAACTCAACAAGCTTTCATTTTGATATTCAAATTCACCGAAATCCTCTGCGTCATTGTTATCAGTTTGATTTGTGCTGCGATGTAGCGTTTCTCTGTTTCCAGGTGCAGATCCGTCATTAATCATAGCAACTACGTAAACCTTCAATCGAAGATAAAATAAACCATATAAATTATGATCGCAGCAAATTACTTTTCCATAATATAATTAATCACGCCAAAAAACATTTCATACTTCAGCCCACGCTTTTAATATGGCCAATCGTTCAAGAGTTGATAAGCTTTCATTGTAAAGCTGTTGACGCGTATGGCCTTCGCGTAACTTTTCTAGGGACGAAACAAGTAGCTGATGTACCCGACGTAGATCATTAAGATCCCTAGCTACACCGCTACCGATCCAAGCACTGCAAGCCTCACAAGCTGCAGCTGTGACATGAGACGCCGTTTCCGTAGAAAATGCTGGTCTTAATGCAGCACCGACTTGAGCCTGAAATTGTTCTAGTAGCAAGTGACCGGGGAATTCGGGCTCTGGAACTTTAGCGAATTTTTCAATAATCTCCTGCAATGTCTTGAGGCCTTCCAATCGTAAAGGATCGCAGTCGCTAGTGGCAGCCATAAATGCCATGCGTACCAGGTCCGAAAGATGTAGCACGAGGAAATCCCCTGAGGTGTAAAAAGATGACAAGCTTAAGGTATCGTCTCGTTAAATTATTTATCTTGAGGACTTCGACTAACGTTGTGAAAATTTTAACAACGCGATATGAATATCTAATGAAACATGCTGTGCCACGTAAATTTCCCGTACCTCTTCCTTTAGCCATTTGCATCTCTTTAGCCAACGAAAGATCAAAGTGCGCCTGTTTGTTGTTAACGCACGTAGCCACGACGCGACGCACGCATTGCGCGGCAAAAACTCTTGTCGGCCATCGCGGAGAAACAGTTGGACGCTGTCTCATGGATTCATCAGCATGAAATTCTGCTTGATCATCATCCCCTTCCGCATCCGCGTTTTCATTATCCGCTGCGCCATCCTCGACTGTAATTACAGCCGCTTCTTCCATCGTGCTAGATTCTGAATGCATTAATTGTGAAATAATAATTGCTCCTTTCTCTGCCACAATTTTTCGTTTCATTACCTGACGCGACCGTGAGAACATCTTTACACAACGAGAGCCATTGGGACAGATTGTCAGCAGCTAGTATTTGCAACATACTCGTAAGAGTGTCATGGATATCCTTTATTAGCCTGCTGTCCGTTTCTGTGTCGAGCATGCTAAACAGGACACCTGGAAGACCCGTTTCTGTGATTATAAGACCTTCCACAACGTTCGTATCCCTGCTCTCATTCGCCAGGGTCATAGCATGCTCGCAGACTTCTTTTGCCTCGCGCTGAGCCAGCTGTCTCAAGCATGATATAGCTGCTTTGCGTAGGAGGAGATGATTACTAGATAGTGTTCTCTGTAAAAGAAGGATGGAGACCCGAACTCACTGTTATATACATTTTTTTCTGTGAATAGAGTACAGAAATAGACTAATAAGAATTCCTTACGCATAGCGTGGGGACGAGAGACGATAGATTAACGTGTCTGGGAGCAAATAAGTGTAACTGCTGAAGACATCCAGTAGCTTCGGCCTGTACTAAAGGATCTTGATGATCCTGCATTATGGCACAAGCACAAAGGAAGGAAGAACGTGCCATGCATATTGTCGTCGTATTGCCTATAAAAATGTTACAAAAATAAACATGCATACACACTTTCTGCACTGATTGCCAGTGACTTCTTTCTTGAAAAAGATGTATACTCTGTCCTTATACTTTAAAGAATGTACCTTGCAGTTCAGGACCAATCGTAGTGATAAGAGCGGATAACACCTTGCCAATGCACTGATGTACATCGATATAAGAATGAGGTACATTGAGAAGTAGTGTCAACGCCAAGGACAGCGTGGGCTCGACGTAGCCACGGAACATTGGACCACCTGAATCTGCTATTAAAGCAAGGGCGTGTAATGCCCAAACCTGAGGAAGAAGTTAATTTTTTAATAAATTGGATTAATGTCTTTTTTTATTACAGATAAAATTGAGCCGTGTCTCACTTGCACAACGGGTGATGTATTATCCTGGGCCAAGGCCAATAGGATGCTGACACTGGTATTAAGATGCTGACTGGAGCCCATTCCGCCAACGTATTTGTGAAGACAACCCAGAGCCAAAGAGTGGCCAGTTCTACTGGCAACGTCGCGGGCTGATTTAAGCCTATCGAAACTAGTTTGCGCCAATTCAGCAGTGAATTTAGGATCAGAAATGACTTGGGCCATTCTTCCCATTGCTTCTCCAGCTGCCCATCGAAGGATAGAGTTACTGCTTACCAATGCACTCTGAAAAAGTCATATCGTGATTTACCTTGAATAAAGAGGATTAAGGAGATACCTGTGACGTGTATTTAATTATTATGTGCATACGATTATCAGAGTTGTCGCAGATTTCTTCACGTCCTCTTGACCGAAGCTAGTTTTCGCCTCATTCAGACCTTTTAAGCCAGTAAGCAGAGCTGTAAATACATTCATTTGAATGGCCTCCTGTCTGCCGGATTTAGCGTGTTTTATGCACTCGCTAAAATGATCGAGCATTTGCAAACGATGCTTATTTGCAACTCTTGGAAAAATTTGGCCAAATAATGAGACGGACAGATCGATGACTGCAACACCCAGTGGTAGAGGCCCTGGTATTATTTCATTCTGAAAGAAGAGACTGGTATGACTATACTATACCTATGCTATGTAAATCGTAATTGTTTTATGGAAGATTAACTTACGGGTGGTACTGGTCTGTATAGACAACATGAATTATGTTCTAAAGCGCCGGATCCAGCAGCGCTGTTGGGCTGCAACTAAAAATTAACATCAATAACATGAATTTCGCGACAAGGATTTATTTGAAAATATTGATTTTTACGATTTGCAGTCCTGGCGCTGAAACAAAAAGTTAGCGACGCTGAGTTTTCCATTGAAAAGTTGCATCGTCGAACAAAAGATATTTGCACAATTATATCGCAACGTACGTACAGTGCAAAAAATTGTTTGGCTCTTGAGTTATTTAAGAAGTGAGATTACTTAAAAAAAAATAATAATAATAATATAATGGAAGTCAGGCAGGTATTTCTTATAAAAAAATAGCAATAAAAAAAAGGTGATTACTTCATTCTACACTTCGTGTCTAAAAATAAAACTCTATTTGCTGCATGGAAATGCACGAGGAAAGCATACTATCATTCATTTTAACCGCCTAGCTATAAGAGAAACTAAAAAGCTTCTAAGTAATATATATATTCAGCATTCAGTGATCAATATAACCAATACTATTGATACAATAACCAAGAATAAAGCTTCTATAAAAGAATTAACGTAAAGATTTCGTTTAAGGCGCAATATAATTTAAATCCCATAAACAACCATAAGAATTGCTCTTCCAAGTGCTTAAATAACAGAAGTATAAAAAAGTGACATGAATAAATCCACCAAGTTACCAATGTGCAATTCTCGTTAAAAAGCGACAGATCTTATTTTCATTGCGTTACGATAATCGTACCTTACAAAGCATATTACTCACATGTTCCAAATCAGCCCTGCGGTTTGGTTCCATCTAGACACGAATGAGAGCGATACGAATTAATGAAATAATTAAACCATCACCAATTTTTTCATCTGCTGTGAAATGAAACCTATAAAACTGCCACCATTTGCACTATGCATTCTTCCCAAAAGAGCCATTCCATAATTCCCACAATACAGATGAAAGCCAACCGTGACAGAAGTTATGATATGCACCAAGATGTGGCTCCTAAGAAATATATTATCCAATATTCCAAAATTGTATGATCGTATACTAACTTGGTCTTCTATAGTGCGATGATCAGTTTCTTGAAGCCATGTGCCAAGTATGACAGAATCGTTAGCGTGACAGACAACGCGCAACAAAGACGTGGTTGTGTTTCCTGGATTTTCAGTTAAGGTGAATTCCGACACCAGCATCCTCAGGAGATGCGTATACGAGCCTGCGATATGCGGATTATTGAATATGGACATTACATTTTAGACCGACGTGAAATTTACCTGAATATTACTCAACGGGTATCTAATTACCTTCGAATGTCTGAGGTGGTAACAAGAGCAACGTTTCGTATAAGCGTAAACGAACCATCGCAGCGGGTGCTTTCAATTGTTGACCGTAATTTTTGAGAACGGTCGACAGGCTGTAATTAAATAGTTAAAATAGAAATTATAAGCATTGTTTAATAAGAAACTGCTTTCTCATCGGTGACAAGTATTTCTTGCCGTACTTTGTTAGCATAGCTAGAGCAGACTCAATAGGAGTTAGAAGTCGTCTTGTGATGTCGTCGTTAAGGAGCTCTGGACAATGCAATAAAAAGCTGTGCATAGCGGATAGTGCACCGGCACGACCCTCCAGCGTTACTTGCCAGGTGAAAGCATCTCCTCGAGCTTTTTCACTTTCAAGTTCCTTGTTCGAGCGTGGAAAAGAATTTCTCCATAGGAGTAGCATTCTAGGCAGTAGACCTTTGACAACGGCTGTGCCTGTAGGAATAGACATTTTTCATCACTGTAAAATCAAAGGTATTTGGTTGCTATTGCAGAACTGCTCTCTTACCTAGAGTCATTATTGCTCCAATCAAAAGCCAACCGGCATGAGTTCTGTTTAAGGACAAGCGACTATTTTGACTGGCGCTTCTCAGTAATTCTTCAGCGGTGTTAAAGATAATCTGAGAACAAAATAATTGTTTACCTTTTTTTAAGTTTCAATACGCTCTTGTGCGTTAGGGTCATGTAGCCTGAAATATAAATTGCAATTGGCCAAGATTCAGAGTATCATTAAGAGAAAAACACCCTATATAAATTTCTATTAGCATTTCTAATAATGCATTTTAGTATTCGCACAATTAACATAATTACAGACGTGAACTTTTTCCAGAGTTTTCCAGCATGAATAAAAGAACAGTATTCATTCTAATAATTAAATCGTGGTAGGAGTAGCAAAAAATACATTTCCGAGTTTCTCATACGATTTACGTGAGCCATTTACGATTTAACCTGTACCTTGACACTTCATATATTATGAGAATCTAATGCGGGAAGGAATAAGAATTGATTATTTCATGTTGTAATAAATGTCTAACGAAAGACAAATTGGTCCTAATCACCTTGCCCTTCGTATGTGGTACTCCAAGTGGCGATAATCGAACGCTTCCCAATACAGCAGCCAAAGCACTACTGTATCCTGCAATAGCTTCCGGTGAGCTTCGCATATTTTCAATACCTTCGACGCAGCGATCAATTAGTGGCGTTATCTGACTTGGTACAGCTACACAAATGCATCGCAGACACCACGATGCTGCCAACCTAGCAGCTTGACAAGGATGTACCAAAACAGCCATGGTAGTGTCAATCAAGCCTATTGGTTAATGGGACATTTATTAATAAATAAATAATATTGATATACAAACAGATTGATTCATAAAAAATCATAGAATATGCTCACTCAATGACTGATCGGACAGCAAGTTACATGCTGTGGTACCCAGACCCAGAATTAAATGACCCATTTCTTGTAAAGCACAGACTAACAAGTGCTGACTAAAGAGCGTCTCCTGGTTAGAATCCTTAGCATTTTCAGGACTAAAATCTACACGAGAACATGTATTTATAATATAAGTCGTCGCTGTAAAATCAAATTAAACATAATTGCTCACCGATTGAATTCATTTGCTTGAGGATGACGTGAGCAATTTCTTTACAAGCTGCCGCCTGTGCACCTTCGCCTAATAATTTTCCAATCGTACCTCGCAATATAAAATTGATGCATTTACGTGAGTAGACAGCATCGACGTGCGAGCTTGCTGCTTTTGGATTTGCAACGAGGTCTAATACGTGCGCAACCAGTGCTCCTATGTTACGTTCCAACCAGGTGCCGCCCAAGATTTGCACAAAAATCACATAAGCCTAGAAATGCAAATCCAAAGAGTTACGATAAATCATAACAATTAACAGATGTGCACGACGTGCCACAATCTCAAGTTCGTATACGCACGTGTGTTACTCCAACTCGAACTTCTCTATTAACTCCAGAACTCCCCTTTATCATCTCTCCAGTACCCTTTAGGAATCCGACGCCACCCCGTAAAAATCCGGACATGAGAATATTCAGTACTTCATCGAGGGATATTTGTTTGTACGCTTTACTTTGCGCGGCTACAATTTTAGTTTGAGTTTAAAAGAGAAATTGTGTTGTACTTGATAAGTCCAAGGAATTACCTGTCGGATTCTTTCCTTTAGGAGCTGGAAGCTGTGTCATTGATACTAACGCGCCAAGAAGCTTAGCAACGGAACATCGCACTTCGTAATTTGATCCTTCAAATGCGCGGAAACATAACGTCGCGACGCTCTCAATTTCTGTAGTATAGAGGAACGATGCATGATTGAGCATTTCCAAGAGACACTGAAAATTAATATTGCGTCATTTTGTCGGTTCACGTGCAACATCGTTCACGTGTAAAGTCATTCGACTTGAACACGTGAACAAACGCAAGAGGTGATCGCAGAATTGTTACCTTAGCAGCAGCGCATCTGACTGCCATCACTCTATCTGTTAAACAGTGCCTAGAAACTTTGTATATTTCTTTATGCACATTTGTGATTGCTGAGCCCATACCAGCACATACCTAATGATAAAAACACAATGTAAATGATTTGAGTGACTATGGAATATCATAAAAACGTATAAGTTGTCAATGTGTTTCATTAGTTATTGAGAAATGTTAATATGTGCCATTTTTGTATAATTACCTTTTCAAGCGTGTACATTATTTCTATACGAGTTTGCGACTCTGCTGAACGTAATGATTTTATAAGGATCTGTACAGTTTCCTCATACGATCTACCCATCATTCGACCTAGTTTTTCATACATACATCCCACACAACATATTGCAGCTCTGTAAATATATACTTTGTAATAAATCATTGTTTATCATATAATATGTCATGATATATGTAATATATAGTAATTATGGATAATATTTGAGCATATCTATACGATTCCGGTAGATAAACATATTTCCTTACAATTTTGTGGGCAGGAAACTTGGTGAATCATCTTTGTTTTTTAGAATATCATTACACTTGTTTACAGTGTCAAAGAGCAGAAATGTATCACCGACACTGAATAAAGTAGCAAGACATCGAGCTATGAGACGACGAGTGGGTGGACCTGGAGCTCCTTGCATGTGTCGGGTTAATTGCTCTACAAGTTTCTGTTGACATCCTTTGATATCGCTCTGTAATATTGAGTGGAGAAATTGACACAGACTTATCATTATTCCTATGTATAAATTTAAGAATTACGTACAAAGAAGTTTCAAGTTCTTTGTATGATTATCTAACAATCGTCCAAAAAGATTACCTTCTGTGCAGCGACTAAAACTTTGTCCAAGAATCGCAGCCATTCAAAAACGAAAACTGGTCGTTTTGCTTCAGGAATTTGATTTAGAGCATCCTCATTGAGAGTCAAACTATGACTCAACTCCATCATTGTTTCAGTAGTATTTTAAATATAACAGAATATACTTTTATTTCCAAACTACCTAAAATTATAAAAGGGTAATGACATATAAAGCTTAATAAGCTTAATTAGAATTTATAAAAATGGTACGATTAATCTAATCATAAATAATATATAACATACAGTCAAAGATACATATTATACAAAGAGACTTTATATTCTGAATGAACTATAAACTACATACTATATTATACATACTATACATATATCTACAACATATCTATCAGAATCGAATAGTTATTTTATCAAAAATATTATATTGCGATATAATAGAGGAGTATAATAGTGATCTGTAATAACAATGTCAAGAGTGATTGTAAACAAACAGCAACTTATTATTAACAGTAAAATATATTATATGCATGCTACTAAAACAGTCTATAACAATATACATATCATATAAATAAACAAATTTTCTTATCAATGGCCAAAAAATGAGTAGCACTGATTAAGAAACATGGACACATCGGATGACACATAACTTCAAAGCATACTTACTCGACTCTGAATGTTGGACAACTGATTGCGTCTACTATAATTGGATAGACTTAACCATTTTCGTTAAATTTCATTAAGCCACCAACATAGGTGTTAAAAATGAGGGTAACATTATCCGCAAACGGGCGAACCCGATCACTTATTTCTCACGGAACGTCACGTTACTCCAAAAAGCCCACCAGCCGTAGTGCCCTCAGAAACTTACACACGGTGTTTATATATAATCAATATAAAAATGATGTATTATTGAAGAAATAAAGATAAACATATGTTTTCACGATAGCACAATTAAGTTGAACAACGTAAATAAAGCTAGACGATCACTCGGCGTAGGTTAGAATAGAAAGAACACATTCAATACGCACGCCACGGAATACTAATATCTTGTCCTCATGCAGCTGACAAGCAAAGTGGCGCCATTACTTCGAATCTGCGCCGCCAGGAATAATGGATACGCTAAAATAAGATGCATTACAATTGCATCTTTATCTGAGGGATGTGATTATGTTTTTATTAATCTAAAGATCTGATTATAATAATTAGAAAATAATGAAGACCAGACAAAATGACATATTATAATATTGCGATAAATGTGCTCGTAATAAGTGAGGTGAGGTGAGGTAGTATTCATTGCATTTATAATTTTACGGCATGTAATCAACTGTTTTCTTGTAATTTTTCTTTTTATGATAAAAACAACCGTGAATACAGAAAAGTCTTTTGCTACCTACGCGTCAAATTTCAAAGGTATAAATTGTTACATTTCCAAGAATGGTAAACCAAGTAAACATGTTTTTTCTTCCTAGTATAATGGGATTTTATGATTGACATTTAGATGATGTTCATCGTGGGTACTTTGAAACTGGTAAATGTTTACAAGAAGTTCATGGTTAGAATGGGTTTTTTCGATGATGGCTCTTTCACGTCATTAGCATTTCACAGATTTCTTTCTTAATAATTATTTGTAACCACAGTGTGATTTTAAGGTCTTTATTTGACTAACAAATTAAAATCTCATATCCAAATACTTATGATGTTGATGGTACATACAATCATGATACAGAAGTTTGCCGTGCTTTTTGAATAAAACATATTCGATGGATTCCATACTTATCGACAAAGATGGTCCACTCTCTCCCATTCATAATTATAGATTTCTCTCTGATTATTTTAGCTGATTATTAGAAGGTATCAAAGTAATGATCAAAATCATTACTTAGTCATTTTTATACATAGCGTTTTCGTTTGGTAGAAATTTCTTGCACCAGATACGAAGTGTAGATCTGTTGGGTGCGAATCCTGCATCGCGCGAGTGTCATGGGCTTACTGAGCAGGTAAGTTCAATCATAGTCTAATCCAATTTAATGCAAATCGAAAATTTGAATCGAACGTATGAAACTTCATATAAGCTTAAAAATCTTGCCAATCGAATACGCGCGGTATTACACCTTGAAGCCGGTGCAATAAATTCATTCAATCGAAATCGCTGTTGGTGAAATTCCTTTTTTGATGCAACTAGAAGATATAGTGACTGGTATACATATTCAGAAGAGAAATCTACGTAATTTCAGAAATCGTGAATCGTTCGCAAATACGCAAATGCACAGTTTCGCATCTTTCTCCTGATAATTAAATTTCATAGTGAGAATTACACATATGTAAATCGTGATAAGCGAGTGATAGCCAGTGAAATGCATTGGGTGCTTAATAATAAGATGAATATTTGCAAAAACGAAACTTGTTGGTATTTTTTAATCTATACTAAATATAGATACGTAATTGTTACTTGCTGATTCCTTTTTTTCTGAACAACCATGATATTTAGTCTAACTTCTTGGTTGAACTTCAAGGATTTTCTATGAACTGTACGATGTAGATTCTGCAAAAAAAAAGTCATACAGTGATAACATGAAATGTTTGGTGTTAGAATTTTTAAATCATTACGTAAATTACAATATATTTTTTATTTTTATACATTTACTTATCTTACAATATATGATGTTTATTGCTGAATGTCATGTGAAAATTAATATCACCCTTCTCAGTTACGCTTTTATTAATAGTAATTTATATTGAGTCGTCAAGGATGAAATTTGTAGAAAAAGAGGCAAAGTCGGTTGATAACTTACAAATTTCATCCTTGCCAACCCAATAATTTGTGCACATTTGCATTACTGTAAAAAATAATATTTTTGCTGAAGACGAAACCGTCCATCTTATCCGGAGTTTGTTTCGTACGCCATTTTGAAATTGTATGATAAATCTACGCAGTACATGATCAATGTCTGTCACTACATACCGAGATTAATATTATTAATCATTAGATTCATTAATGTCATGTAAATTGTTTAAAAATTTTACATGGCTTATGAATTCTATCAAAAGACTAGTCAAACAGTTTTTACATTTTCTTCCTGAAAATTCTCAAATTAGAAATAGATCTTTTATAATCAGTACCAAAAAGTATTGAAGAACAACTTATACATTAAAATTCCAGGGTCACGTTTGTTTGTAATTCCATCGCGATACCTTTGTCGTGATTTTAATTTTTTCTAAGAATCCCGTGTTATCTCTTCCGACTTGGACAAGTGCCAACTCTGACACGACAATTGTTTTTGCAGTTTATACAAACCGCCTAATGTTTACCGTTAGTCATTTGCAATTTGCCGAACGAAGGACTACGAATTCAGGTTGTACGTATGCGATATTCTTATATAATCTGTATTTTACCGAAGATCTGGGAATTCTTTAACGATACTTTTCAATAGGCTCTTTTAAATGTCCAACGTAAGGGACACGATTTGGTTCTTCTGAATGGTCGAATAATATAAAAGTTGCAATACATTAGAAATAATTTAAGTGAAGTTTAAAAATATTAACAAAAAATTATCCTTTCTTTCATATTTGAATGGGCCTCGTTTATTCACGAGCACACTTAACTCACTTCAGACTTATGAGAAAACCAGTAAACGGATCATCCGTTACGCAGTGAGTAAAATAAAAGGACAGTCCATTAAGTATGCTCGTTTTTATCTTTTAAAATGTTTATATCATTTAGTAAATTCCAAGGTGTAAGCAAGCCCTTGATGTACAAAGACGGAAATTCGTATTTTACGTTACATACTTGCATGTACATATATTTAAATATGTTATGGGAGATTCTCACAGTGAATGTGGAAGATATACATACATTGGTGAAAAAGGGCCCGGCCAGTGACGTTAGGGAACCTGTAATCCTCGTAGGTGTAAAAGGGCAACGATGAGGAAAGAACTCGTATGCAAGTAATTACCGTGTTTAGTGTTTACGTCAAACCTGCTTCGAAGGACGTTTCATCGAAATATGGAAAACCGGCGCAGTTTATATTTCAAAATGTCGCTGTCTCCTAGGTTTGATATGCAGTGTATTTCGTCATTAATTAAACTGACAAATACTTTTTAACCTCAAAATAGAATATCGTAATTTATATGAATGTAATAATAAATTCGCATGCAAACACAGTGAACGCAAATTTGTACACGTTGCACCGTTACTTGGATGATATTTTAGTATGCAATAATGACAAATGCAAGATGTTCTTGCCAAAATTCGGTATGCATCTCATTCCTCTATTTCGCAATTATTCTTTAAGAGAATGTCATTTCAGTATTTGTGAAACTTAGCCAAATCTGGGTGTATTCGAGTTCGATAAAGATAATGCATACTGCATAATGCCTTGTAATTTACGATTTTCGTGATTTTAAATTCAAGATGGCCATTTTTGGCATTTCCAACCATGTCAGCTTCAAGCGTCAGTTGTGACGGTTGTGACGTGCGAAGATGCCTGAAACCGTCAGGAATAGCGCAGGTGTCGTGAGTCTTTTGACCGTGTTCTTAAAATATTCCAAAATATTCGACTCATTTTTTTCGAATCATCCATTTATTTACTTTGGGTTCTATAAGGTACTGAAAAGCATATAATCTTGTCGTTATAGTTATCTCGTTTTTGAATGTCAAGATAGTTTTTGTACTATTCGATTCGTTAGTACGGACTGAAAGATAAGATTCTTTTCAATGAAATAATACTTATTATGATTAATTAAAGAAACACATTTCTCATAAATGACGTCCAGGTAGCCATAATTGATTCATAATATATATCTTTCCAGCCAAGTTTAAACTTGTAATTCTTTTTACGGCGAGTTTTTTCCCTCTATCTTTTGCTTTATTCTTGTTGCAATTATACCATTGTTGCATTTCTATTTTTATATATCCTTACCATTGATATATGTAACTACTATAATATACCAGTTGTTCATTTAACTTTTAGTATACATAATGTAGTGAAATGTGTGATTAAAAATAGGTTTGTTGAAAGGAATATAATAAGGACGACAATCGCTGTTTGAACGGTGAACATTTTTTGAGAAGACATCGTTTCCGGTTTTTTTTTTAACTAAGGTATCACGACATGGCAAAACATAGCTTACGAATCACTGTTTATTTGAGAGACATTTCTAATGATCATAAGATGGTAATAATCAAAAAGAAACTCACTATCTCTTAGGATACAGTGTAATAAATATGTATGTTATACACGTATGTATCCATATTTATATTATCCGTCGTTTAGGTAATTATTCTGACGAATAAATTAGACAGAGAATTTACGTCAAGATAAAGTTGCGATTAATTTAACAGTGTCATTTAATTTTCTTCGGGTAACGCAATTGCGCTGCGGAGTCTGAAAATGTTAAAACAAAAAAAAACGGTATGCAGACATGAATTTGAATTCTACGAAGCAACTACCATGATTTCACGATCATAAATGTCCACTATATTATCCGTACCAAGAAGTTCAGAAAAGGACATGGCAAAAACGAAAAAGTCCGGTTTGCAGCGTTTGATAAAAATGTCAGATACGCCAATGCCCTTGGGCATAATCACCCTTGAAGATGGGTTTATTGCCACGAAGGACTGGTACGCACCTTAAAGTGCACTGGTAAACGCGTATACGCACGAATCAGTCTCTGTTCCACAGACTAGTTTAGCGAGTTTAAAAGACTCACTCATTAACAGAGAGAATTCTTTTTGGTCGATTTTATCGAAGCATTGCAGTGATCACGTCACAGCACGATGCTACGTATGTTGACGATCAGTCCACTTTACCTATTGGCGTCACGATATGTGATATGGCAAAAATCACAGGTTTCTTGGTAATTTACATTTCTCTTGTATCTGACTTGTCAAGATGATCGTTCGATCCTTTATAATATGCAGTCATTTCGGGGAGAAGATGCTTTATCGAATATTAATACTTGCGTAACGTACCATATTTCGTATTTCGTCTGTATACAATAGACATTCAATGAAAATACTGGAAACTTAGTTTAATTATCGTTAATGTTTTCAAACTGTTTATCGAGCTACGTGTTTTCATTTCATAGTACTTCGTAGTATTATCGAGACTCGATACGTTCGTTTACGATATAGTTTAACAGTTAGCAATTTTTTTTTTTTCTTAATTGATATTTTTCTGGCAATGAAATTTCAATTTTTATTGAACTTCCTTGAAAAAGCATAAACGTCTTAGGGACACTATTATTTTTCGTTCTATGCTCTGTGAAGGTTTTAGCAAATTTTTTAAATTAAATTTGCCAATGTTAATAGCATTCTTGCAATATGTATTCTTATAAACGTCGTTTGAACTTTCGACCCTAACGATATCTGAGAGTATCATAAAATGTGTGAAGACGTTGAAGTAATGGCGGCTGCGTGTCGATCACACACGTCGACATTAAGGAATTATGAAAAGATCTGCCAGAATTAAAATAGATAAATACGAATTATATCGAGGATAATACCAAGGTGATATCACAGTATAATATCATGATTAATGTATTAGATCGCCATAGCAATTCATGTAAATGCATCATTAACGCATCGACTTCTTACAGGTACCTGGTACGGTAACTTTAATTCGTGCAGAATATTCTATATACGAGTTTGTGTCAAAAAATGAATCATTTATACATATATCATCGAATTCCAAGCAAACATACTACATTATAAATCTACGAAAAACATTATCCTTATTTTTATATTAACTCCTCTTTGTTTCAGGCAGCCATTATTTATTTTTGAGAATTAATGACAGACCACTCTTGAGTATCAAAAATCTCTACCTAGTAAAATTGACCAATATAGAACCTCTGCTACATACTACTTTTTCGGTTGAGGTAAAATTATTAATAAAAACTGATTCTGGAATGCAGTACCAAGGAGCTTGTTTTTTGTAGGAAATCACGAACGAGACGAATTTCACAATGAGCAGGAAATTTATAGTAAAACATTGCACAGAGTAAAGAGATGAAACTGATGAAAAATATAATGACGAGAGGAGAAGGTGAACACGAGACTGGAGGACGGTCGCAATGTGAAGCAAGGATTGCGGGAAAGAGTGTAAACCGGGTGTGTTCAAGAATCCCACTATTGGTATCACCGCCACCATTGCCACTTATCGGACACGGAGAGGACTCGCAGAATCCTCCACCACCATGACCGGGAGGTTCCATCGGATTTCGACCAGTCGGCGAAGATCGTACAGTCGGGCAGAGATTTTTCAAAACTACAGTCCGCCCGCCGACCAACCAGCAATGCAAAAATCGATGGCTGAATGGGAACCGCTCGGAAAGTGGTAGGAAGGGTCGCAAGGTTAGCTGGACGATAGTATAAAGCTGAGTGCTGTACCATTCTCGGCTGCAAGTATTCATTTAATATTAGAGACGCAGGGTGTGCACCGCACGTGCCATTCGCATGAATTGATAATAGAGAGCAACCTTCTTTTGCATTGATACATCATTGCATACTTTATCCACATACTTTCGTAGTCAAGGTACGCCGTAGAATCTACATCCACTGAGGAAACTCATCATCCTTTGCCGTTCGTTACTTTCGTTGGATTATTGGCCAAGGATTACAGTGTGCAAGTGATTTTAAAACCACTGGTGAACCAGTCAGTAAAGCATATAGCTTCTCTGTACCGACTAGCTTTGCCAAGTGCTACGACAATCGTAGAGCAACAGGTGAGTGGCGCTCCTGGTGTCTTCTGAAGATTTCGTTATTGTCTGCGGGTTCTCCGGTTCGAGCATTCCGTCGTGTCAGTGAAGAAATTTAAAAGATTTATATTCGGAGATCTATTCTCTTAGGACGCCGTCGGCAAGGATCTCTTCTAACAGGATTGATAGGTCAATGCCGATGATTGAATGGTCAATGTTGTTACGCAATCTCAATATTATTTGTCCAAGGAAATTGTAATCAGTTTATAGTTAATCATTTGTGGTAAAATGAGCAACATAAGTCAAGGACAAGACTTGTCTGGTTGACTAGCCAAGTCCTATAAATTCTTTATAATTTTTCTGTCGTGGATCATCGTACCAGTGATCGATAATAGAAAATAATGTATAGCTATGTACATATGTCTTTTTGTCACGCTTTTAAGCCTCGCAATAATTGTCGAGATCTAAGGAATTTGTTAACATTTTTTTTTATTACATTATTCCAACAATTTGGGTGTTATCTAATATTTTCTTTACTGACTTCGACGATTAATCATTTTTATCATATTTTACGTATCTATTACATTTACTGCAACGAAATACGTATACGTATCGTGAAGTCTTACTCGTATCAATAATTCAATGTAACAATATTTAGACGGTGAAAATGATTTTTACACCGTTCGTCATCCTATTGCATTCACGGAAAGTTAGTACAGAATCATAGGTTACATTATGCGTATATTGCTGCATGGACATTTTACAATAAATTCATCTCAAAACCCATATAATGCAAAGTATTCAAAAGTCTCGCTATTAGGAATTTAATTAGTTCGTTTGGTGAAGCATGAAAGTCGCGATAATCAGACTATATTCTTTTACATACAAAGCTTATAAAATAGCTTGCATCGTGACTTAACGATATTATTAACAAGGGATCAAAGAAAAATTTTACTTTGAATTTTTAATATCAATAATTACACAACATACACAAAGAGCAATGATGATAATTTATACATTAGCTGGAAAATCTAAGAATTTTTCTACTTCTTGCCCTCGCTGATAAAATTGTAACTTCAACCTTCTAGTATGTTCCCTCACTCAGTCATTGCTTCATTATCGTTTGAATGGAGGTTGTCGATAATTACGCAGTTGCAATTATCAGAAAACCTTATTAATAAAGTAGAGAACGATTTATGCACTTGAGACAATATAAATGGCAGATGTTGGTTCCTATCGCACGTTCATACACGTATTACACACATGCGAGTTTAGCGTCCGGATTAAAAAAATAAGTAAACTTCTCGCAAGATAAATTAATTAAACTCCCTGTGATTGTTATGACATATTACAACATTGTTGGTCGTTGACTCGAGAATACTTATATGGAAAAAAAAATTATGTAGGATTTACAGAAAATTTATAATTATGACTTACTATTTTTGAGTGGATTCTTCTACGTTTCGGGTTTTCGTATTCCTATTATATTATGCTACTTCGATTTTTTTTCAATTCTAACTTCAAATTGAGATTGTGATCTAAAAAGCTGAGAAAAATCTGCAACGTAAATTTGATCAAAAAGATTTTTGGTCAAAAGTGTAAAATATTTGGCTTGAAAGCTATAAGGTTGAACATTATTTAAAAATCTCATTGCTCATCTATCTAGATCATGAGTTCATGAGATATTTGAAAATTGTACAAACTTACTGATTATACTTTAACGAAATGTAATTAATTCATTAAGAAAGAAAATATTATCGCACGTATTGCGATTACTGTCATCTATAAAGGGAAATTTGATTGCATAACTTTACAACCAATCGTGCCTTCTAACTTATATTATTTTAATCAAAAATGGTAACAACATGATAACTATAGCAAAATTCCTTAGTATGAATTCTTCACTGAAACTTTTTGAATTTTCTTAGTCGGATGAGTGAAAGCCCTTAGAGATCGTCTTGTAATTACTTTCATAATACAATAACTTTCATAATAAACCTGTACATAAAATTTGACTCTGTATTACCTAGAACGTTTCTATAGATATGTTTAACTCAAATTCATGAACAGTCTACTATGCTCATTAGCGTCTATCTGTTTGTATTCAAACAGAGTCCTTAGACAAACCTTTTTAAATTAATTTGAATCGATGATTCATATAGAAATTCCCGAGCATTTATCCATAAGTGATACTAATACTCTTGTCAAAATTAGTAAAATCATACGATAGCTTCTGAAAATAATATTCCCTAATAAGAAATTATTATTAAAAAGACATATGTAAAATTCGCGTACAAATGAGATTATCCATATTTAATGATTCTTTATAATCTACTCTAATTGTTCCACATATCTTTCATTTGGGTGTAATTGATGTTGGGTGTCATGTATGTTTCAGTCTCGTAAAGCGAATTGGAGGTCAACGAAAGGAAGGAGTAGCCTTAAGGAAAGGCTTAAGAAATCAGAGTCATGAAAGCCGCGGTTCAACTGCAGCAATTCAAAAGTAAGTTTCTTCAACATGCCTGTTATGTTTATTCGGTGATTAAACGCTTATATGCAACCGACATGTTAATTAAATGTATTTTACTATTATCATTAACAGAACGTGCCTTAGATTGCTAGCGAAGCAAACTAAGTTTAGTTTAGTTCAAGAAAAGTCAAGGTGAAAGGTCAAGTTGTAATTCAAACAAAATAATATGATATAAACGAAGAAACTATCACAACACTTGCACATTGGGGAAAACGTGATAAACGTGGCATTCAAGATAAATCTCACCTATTATCAAGCCACGTGCATCTCTACTGAAATTGAACGGACAATTATTGGCAAAACAATATGTTTGAAAATTTTGAAAAACACTAATTACAAGCCCTTTGACTCTGCATGCGTAACAACTTAGATTCTGCCCGAAGAAAAAGTTTTTGTATTCGCGAAGCACCGATTACTTTAAATGCTGCACAATTTACTCAATGATAAAAACCGTCATTACGTACGATGCATGAATTTTAATGATGATGGGCATTAATATCTTTGAACACTTCACGTCGACGAGAGTCGACATTATATGTCATACAAGCTAAAGATATGGGTGATAAGTTTGGCACCATAGATGAAGAACCTGACATTGAGACTATGATTTAAAATTATTACATCTGACTTGTCTGTACTATATTGATGAAGTGTATAAAGACACGAGACTGTATTTCGAAAGGTGGGATATTCCTTTGATATCATCACGCGTGAAAGTTCAATGTCTTTTACACGTACAGCGTAAAACGTTTATGGAGAAAGTCCAGGGTCATGTTTGTATAAGGAATACTGGTAATTGTACCACCGGATGTTTACTGTATTATTTGTAAAACATAAAATTATCCCACCAAGCATATATCAGGTCTTAATTAGTCGGCAGGCTCTAGATATTTTATTTATAAATTCTAAGGTAAACGGGTGAAAGAATCATTTTACTCCTCGTCCTTGTACGAGCGATACGAAAAAGTACAGGCGTGGCCACGAAAAAAGAAGGCCACGTGTACAGGAATCGGTTTAAGTTTGCGAGGAAACACATTTCGATATTTTTTATTATAAAATTGCTAAAGCACAAAAATTGAATACGTAATGACAGGTGCATGTTAAATTAAAGGGGTCTGGCTTTTCGGAGTCTGAGAAAATTGAAGCGACCATTCAAATATTGAATCATAATATTATATTATATAATTACGTGAAAACATCAAAGAGGGACTCATTTTGTAATACAACAAGTTATAACGTGAGCGATTTCCTCGGAATTGCTAAATCACGATAAGTCACGCTAGGCGTCTCAACTATATCATATTTTTTTTCGTTGTTACACATTTGCAAATAGCCTCCGGGTTATTTCCCATCGTTCCCGTAATTATTAATAGACTGTTACCGGTTTTCTCTATTAGCTACTGTTTCTAGATGGTCGAATGTCAAATGATTATTTTTACATTTTTTGTCCTTTCTCTGGTATCGAGTTTACATGTTAATAATTTTTTTTACTGCTATTTATCAAGTAAATTGCAATGGAGATCGTCGTGCGATTATTATCCCTGTCAAAAACGTCATTAGGAGATGTCACTAACTAACATGAGTATTATGGCGCATATCCAATTGACAGAATTAGCGAATACCCTTTAACGAATTCGTAGTTAAGCCTTTGTCATACACTCTGATACAATATTTGTCAATTGTAAATCTTAATTATCAATGTATTTCACTGACTAAATCTGTCTCTCGTACATAATACACTCAGGCTCATCCTCTAAGAATGAGGCTATTCAAATAACGGTACCGAGTGGCAAGGATTCCCACTTGATGAATATATTTAAGATATTTCTTTCCTGTCCTTTACACGTGCTAATATTCAAATCGTTACAGGGAAAATACGTCAGTAACGACGTGAGTCATGTTCGTTCGATCAAGACGTGTTTATTTCTATACCAGATACGACATCTTTTAGAATCACTTTTGGCACGATGCGAATGCGTGAAAAACGTAGGCTAAAATTTACAATCGCAAAAAATCAATTCTCGTCGGCACCATAAACTTTAGTTCGACATCGACGTGCAGCTTTTATTCTTAATGATAATTACAACCGCGTGTTATACAAGCATACATATACCAATGTAAACAATAAATCTCGTGTACATAGGGCGAATAGATATGCATTTAAAAAAAAAAATATAAAAAATCTTCAATCGTCCGACAAGCTAAATAATAAACTTAACTTTCTGGAGCTCGAAATGGCTTCTACGATTATTCTAAAGATTAAATCATCCGCTGGCGTTATTTTGCTATTTGCCTCTATATCTTCAGCATTAATCTGTAATGATACAGTTTTAATATCGTTCGTTTCTTATACGCATATTCTTGTTATTCGAAGAAACATTTTTTAATTAAATAATCATAGACATTCTTTAACTGCTTAATAATTAGAGCAAAGAAAATTTAAGTATACTGGATCGATGATATTGAGCATAGTATTTCGAAGATGTTTGCCATCTTATTGTTAGTCAAAGCTATCGCATCAGACTTCCTAGATCACGTAATAAAAAATTGTACATCTGTTATCAATATGGGAATTACAATTAACGTATAGACTATAATGACTTCAAGAGGAAAATTAGAAGATCGCAGTGTCCTTCCTCCCTGTTGTCCAACTTGAAAAATCTACTGTATATTTCCAACAATTTCTTTGACATATGTATTTCACAATCATCGTCATCAATGCATTTACATTGCATTTTCATAAGTGACACAGCTTATAAAATATCATGATCCGAACCACTTACCTATACATTAATAAGGCCTGTTCGACTAAACGCGTGGCGATATTATTTGCACGCATAAAAATACACGTAGCTACACTGGTATTTCAAATAATAAGGAAAAAAGTGCTTACTACTAATATCTTTTATCATACGATGACGTCTTTATTTTAACCTGCGTCTTATATAATAATGAACGTAAGTCCTGACGTTATTACCTCTATACAAAAAAATGCAGAAGAATCGTAAACGCGTGAGGCAGAAGGAAACTAGCTTATAAAAAATATACAGAATCAAAACTCGTCATAATGGCACATTTAATTTATGCTAATGACTCTTAGGTTCAGGGATGAACGCTTAATATCTTGACTCTCTGTTTTCGTGTGAATTTTTAACACCTAGACAGTAACCCTAAGCGTCATCTTGTTTCTCATTTACGCAAATTGATTTTTTTTCCAACGATCCACTATGTTTTATATCGTCATCATGGTTTTTGATGTATTATGGACTTGACCTTTCATGCTGATGGGTTTCATATCCTAGATTGATAATTTTACATTTATTGTATTCGTATAAGGCGTATCGTCTGGTTTGTTATGTACACAACGTATGGATAAGGAAGTTATAATCATTGAACCACTGAATATTATCCATGCTTCAATTAATCTTTATTGTATTTGCATGCATTCCTGAATCATCCTTTTTGTACTTCATTTTTTTTTTCACTTACACTAACTGCGTGTTAATAAAAGATAGATAATAGACTCTGAACCATAATTCTTGACTCAAATACCTATAGCGGTCTTAATGCATGCACGGGACCTGTTCATTATCTCTTCAAATTTTAATTACGACCAATTAGTTTCTGTTTGGACAATTTCCTTATCCCTCCTGTTCGAAATCGACCATTGGTCGAAATAACGCGTTTTATCGTGTAGTTTACATATATTATTTTCAAAGTTAATCGTGCACAAAAATCCATTCACGTGTCTGTAATACTTTATGACAAACCAATCACCCTGGGGCACATTAATTTCTTTGATGAGGTTATGTACGCGGCTGACAGGTTTCTCACGGGTGTCGTATAACAAAATAAAAACTTTGAACATTGATAAGTTGAGGCCTTATTGAATTTGGATAGCGAATGAAACGATACGTGAGTCAAGGTAAATATAAACTGGGATCTCAGACCTTTTCGTCGGTTCATGTCGCCCGAGGGAGCAATGGATTTCACAAAGGAAAAAAATAAAAATTCTTATGATACTTTTCTTTTTCCCACGTCCCGATAGATCACATTGTAAGAGGTAGTTGGTCACGTCTTTAATGGCTCTGAGTCTTGATTTTTTTTTTTTCATATACCGTTGCACGAGTAAAGTTGGTAAAGTTTAAGAAATGCAATGATTGTATTATTCAATGAATTTAGTTGCGCAATAAATCTTTTACAATGTTCGGAATGATATTTAAATTGTGGCATATGGACAGAATGGCAATTATATAATATGCTAGATCCTTAAGTATCCTTTTTTTAGTTATCGATTGATAGATTGAATCTTCCGTTTTATGGCTAATACGTATGTTATTTCGCAACGCAAATAAATGTCACAATATTACAATTTCACGTCCGTTAAAGAGATTCCTCTCGTTTTATGGACGATTCTCACCTTTTAATTATGTCACTGACATCATTATAGTTTAGTTCGTCTTTTGGAATTTTTTTTTCTTGGACATCCAGTCGCTTTTTAATGTCCTTAATGTTCGACTATTTTACGATGTAACTTTTCTTAATTACTTATAAGAAATATTAATTATCAGGGAAGGAGGTAAATATTTTTTATGGGGAGATTGAACGAGTTTTTTCTATTTTCGAAAAAAGTAACGAAACCTTCACACATTGAACGATCAATTAAACATTTTTTGCTGAAAAGGCTATTATACAAAATTTATTTGTTTTATAGTCCGACGAAATCTTCACACATTGAACGATCAGTTTAACATTTTTTTACTAAAAAGGGTATTATAAAATATTTCTTTATTTTATAGTCCATATCCTTGTCAGGACTAAAAAATATTGTAAACTGCCCGTCTCTGAGCATCCATAAATTTATCACGTGGCAGGCGTTGCCATTCATTTTTTTATTCTCGCTTTCCGCCAAAAGCCTCGGAACGGTATTTTAGACGATTTACGGTACCTTGCAACTTGTGCTAAATACAAATCTACGATCGCTGCAAAGTCCTCATTCGCTTGTCAGCGTTAACGCTTCTTTTTGCGCGAGATACTTAATGAGATAGATGGTATTATAAATCAACAGGAAAACTTATAAATCTGTTCCATAAATCGGTACAATCTAGGTAGACTTTGATACTATACGTCCTGTGTGACCTTACACGTTTGAAGGTATCGTGCCATAAGAGGACTATCGTATTTATGCTTCACAGTTATTAAATGCAAACACGGCTTCTTGCGTTGACGAGATTTTAATATGTAACGCCATTCGCACGATTTACATAATATACGATATATAATGCGTAGATTCAATACATAAAGCACTGCTCATTGACTGTGTCTCATAGACATTATTTTATTAGTTGGATAGAATTTATCGGGCGGTTATTTAAATTTACAATAATTCTTCACACAATAGAATAGTTGGTTACTGATATTCGAATTTTTGTTTTATTACAGAATGTCTTATCCTATTCATGGTAGGCATCATATGCAGCGCTTTGGCATACGCATTGTACGTCATCAATCCTATCAAAACGCTTCTGGAATACGTGAGTACATTATTTCAATCTGAAGTAAGAATACACATGTCCTGTGCTAATCAATGTGCAGTTTATTGAAATATACTTCACGAATGTCATTACCAATTCGGAATATACGTCATTCTATTCAATGTATGATAAAAATGGAAGAATAACTTAGCGCATAGAAAATACTGAAAATGCATTTTGTTTTCTAGAAACTACAAATGACTCCGGGATCTACGATATTTACGATATGGCAGACACCACCTATTGACATTTACATTAAAGTTTACATATTTAACATCACCAATCCTACTGAGTTTCTAAATGGAGAAGAGAAACTTAAAGTCCAAGAAATAGGTCCTTACGTCTACAAGTAAGAATTCATTGCTTCTAGCCTTTGCATTATTTATACAATAGCACAATTTGAAAATAACATATATCATATGTATGTCTTATTTTAACGTTATAGGGAAATTTTGAAAAACGAAAATGTTACGTGGAATGACAATGGCACGATATCATATACGCCAAGGAGGACGGTGATTTATATACCAGAAATGTCCGTGGGAGACCCTGAACAGGACCTTGTGATGGTACCTAATATACCAATGCTGGTACGTAAAAACTATTTAAATATTTACAAGTAATTGTTCGTATAATGGATTTGTCAATTTTTTCAAAATTTCTTGGCGTTAAACCTTCGATTGGGTAAGCGTGTATTCCAATTTAAAAATTGCCACGCAAGTGTCTTACACGGTCTTGCAAAATGTTAATCGGGTAAAGTTTTTGCGACGTACCTTAATAGCGTGCATTAATAAAATAGCATAAAAATTATTTGCTTACTAGACGGATGTTATTTAGTCGTATAAAAAGCAACATTAATAGCGGCAGAAGAAGGTTGAGAATATTCAATAAAGTTGAAAGTCCATTTTGCTTTATTTTATTTATTCCTTAATTGTCATCGGCTAACTACACGACATGTCATGATTTTCTCATATCATGAATTTCTTATCTTAACGACAGAGAAGTAACGCCGGGAAGATAATTAAAAAAACTCTGTTCATACGGAATGACTAATTTGACGTGAATCTCTTTTTAGAGTTCTAATTGTCATATTTACACCTCCGATTAATACAGGGAATTAGCAACCTCCGTTAAAAGAATGATTTATCAATGTAAATGACTCGTAGCCATTAATCGCGATAATAACGGACTGATAAAACAGCGAGGACACGTCTTTCCTTATAATTCATTTATACTTTCTAATAAAAAAAAAAATTTTTTTCATTCATAACATTCATTTTGATCGTAAACGCAGAAAATCTAATTTTATCTCAATGTCGTCGAGTTTCAGGAATTCAGTTTTTATTAAACTTTTAATCATTTCAATTCAAACATTAATCCTAAGTTGATTCATGGCTTAAGACGTAATATAAAAATTATTAATTGTAAGAGTTATCAAGAGTGTCAATAACAGCCAAATGTGACAAATGGAATTAAAAAAAAACTTGTTGATTCGTTCATAGATTTTGTTCATCATATGTTTCCTGAACTTAATCTTTGACATTGATTTTATTACACGTGGATGCAATATGTAACATATGTATATTACAATAAAAACTAACAAGGTGAGAGGTACCATATTCCTACTTGAAAATAAGACCTATACCTATCAATGAAAACTGACCTTTAAGAATACTGCAGGATAGAATATCGAAGTGTTTGTTGGTATTTTTGCGTAGTTAGTTCCGTTTGCCGTATCTGCATACAACGTCAGAAGCGTATTTCATCTCGAGATTTGTAAGAACGAAGCGCATGCATATTCCGCGTTAAAAAAATTAACGTCTCGAATTTATAATATATACTTTCTTTTAGCGCGTTTAAGCAACGTGCGTATAATGTTCTATCAGGCATATTCAATAGATTTTTTTATGTTTTATGTCACAGGGAATTACGTCAGCTCTACGTAATGCAGGATTCTTTGTTAATTTTCCTCTTGCACGACTGACGAATTATTTGGACAGCAAGCCTATATTGAACATCTCCGTTTACGAGTACTTGTGGGGTTACGAGGATCCTCTGGTTCAGCTAGCCGGTGGTATCGTACCGAAATTCATCAATTTTCAAAAATTCGGTTTACTGGACAGGGTGAGTAATGAAATTTTCAGTATAATTATATTTCTCTTTGAGTACGAAAATTATATTCGCATCATAAATATTCGTATTCTCCCGCTATAAACGGTAAACAACTATTTAATCCTTGTGCGCACTTTACCGGTTTAACGTAGACAAGGAGAGTTGACGAATTGCGTAGCGATGTCATTATTTTTCTGATGGAAATTATTGAGTCTGTCGTGCGTAAGACATTTTTAGAGATTCATTATATTCGTCTCGAAAAACAGTCATTACTCAAAAGTGTAAATTGGCGAGATTCCTGGTACAGCCTACCGTAACTAAGATTAATGTAAATTCTTATTGCAAATATCTGTTTGTAATATCATTCATGTTCTTCGTATTGCTGAGTCACTATGCTGCTACCGATAGAGATGATGAGGTTATAGAAAGATACTATGAAGATGGTAAATGTAAATACTTACGTAGTCAAGATTCATCGAATCTTTGAAGAAGCTGGAAGTTGAAATCATCTGTTGCTAAATACTTGAAGCTCTATATAAATATTGAAAAAAAAAGTAAATATGCACTGACTTACGATAACTGGATATTACCACATAACCTAGCCAAACTGGCAGCAGGACACTAGCATGTATATAGAAATAATTTCTCAATAAATCCTTTCACTATGATCTTGCGAGCCATTTATTGACATTATAGCTAAAGCGCTTTAATTAATGAGAACACGTAATACGCAATCGACTTGACGTTTAGAGTGTGCGAGAAATGAGATTAATCGATTCTAATGCATATCGACTGCAAAGCTTCGTCGCTCATTCGGTTGAGAAATAAAAGCCGGAACTTTTCCTCTGGTGCAGGTTGCTTAAAGTATATTTTCAATCTCTGTACAGATGTATGACGAAGGAGACAACACGGTGGTGATGAACATGAAGAAAAATGAAAATATGACCGATGAAGCTGGACGATACTTGAGCATTGAGTCTTTTAACGGAAGTCCTGGTTTGACTAATTGGGGCTACGTCGATGTTGAAGGAAACGAGACTAATCCTGCGTAAATATAAATTTTTCATTACTCTTATATGGTATATCCTCCGTTACTCTTTCTTCCTTGGATTTAACTTTAGCTTTGAAAATTTGCATTTTTCAGCAATACTATATGCAATCGTGTTCAAGGGGCTACCGAAGGCTGTATATTTCCCAATAATTTGGATCGGAACGCTGTTTTTCGCGTATATAGAAAAGCTTTCTGTCGTACTATGCCAATAGTCTTCAAGAAGGAAGTTGTTGAAAATGGATTTCCGGCTTATCTCTACAGCCTCAGCGATGATTTTCTCGAGACGCCGGATAAAAATCCGGACAACGAATGTTATTGTCGTAAAATGGAAAAGTGCCTTAAGAAAGGACTGACCGACGTGACGCCTTGTTATTACAGTAAGATTATAATTTCTTTCGTAATTATTAGTTGTAAAATCATCTATTCCTTACATCTGTCTCGTGTTATTTGTCTTCTACCGTATTCTAGAAACAGCATCGAAAAAAAAGATACTTGCAGAGTGCAATAATAATGCATGTACCATTCACAGTTTAAATCAGCAAACACTTATTGCTTAAGAAGAAAAAGAATCTGTTTAACGTCGTTGTTAATACGAGTGAAAAATTCCACGTAATCCTTGTGACTATTTAAATATTGGTTGTTAAACTTTATTATTATTAGCATGCTTTAATGAATATTCAGATGATTCTGAATATTTCAGAGCAATAATACTGCTAATATTGAAAGACGTATTAGGAGACGTGTCATCGAGACAAAGTCATTTTATTACTCACATATTGCATAAACACAGGGAGACAATGAAACGGGCTTATTTATCGAAACTTTTACAGGTATAGATTTATAACATTTTTGATACTATGATTAAGCCAATCGATTCATAAAAATAGCCTACGTTGAACCGACCTGACTGGGTGGTAATGAAAAATTCACAGCGGATGATGTTTCGGAACTTGGTGGGAAAATGTCACACTCTGAACTTTACAGTTTAATGAGAATAGCACGTATAGTAGATCCGTGGCCTTCTTCTCTACAGGGACACCATTGAGAAAATATAGGTTATACTTTAATGGACGCGCGAAACCTTCGTATTAAAGGACACTTTGCGAAGTCTGTTTATCGAAGTGAAGCAATGGGCTTCTTTTGAAAAACTGAAAAATAGTCAAGGATTTTCGGTTAAATATCGCGACTATTTATTCTATCGATTCGCGGATTAGCTTCTATCTCTAAGTTCGACATACATATTACTTTCTTGTATTTTTCTCTGTACATGTGAATCTGCCTTTATTATGCAAGTCGCCAGTTTGCAATCTTTCCCTAGAATCTAAAATGTTGTAACTCTGCTATAGTCAGTCCACGAGTTCGATGTGTCTTTTTGACGAATCAAAAACATTTAAGTCCATCAAACCACACGTGTCTCAGCATAGAATTTTTCTCATAACATATGCATGTGCCTGGTTTTGCACTGATTTATATTATATTTTTTTATTTTAGTATATATATTTCCGTACTTTTATGGAAACCCACGTATCATTTGTTAAGAATTGCATTATTTTGCGAACTGTCAGAAAAAGACGTTGAACTCGTGCACCGACTATAGCTAGAAGGAATGGTAACTATGGCAGATGATATATTTACATACGACAGTACAGTGAGCGACGAAGAAATAATTACAAACCTTCAAACGAATATATGTCGCAATAAATAAAAACGGTATACCGCTACGCGATAAAGGTTGGCATCGAGAGTTCGATAATTTTCTAGATTTATATGTTTAACGTAATTTCATCCTCGAATCTCTTGCAACTTATGCATGGCAGCCTTGCGATTTGTCATTTGCTGATCGATTCGAAGTTTTCTAATCGAACGAATAGTGCCTACAGTATTAAAGGTAGATGTAAAAGTAAAAAGAAAAAATTGTCTAATGAAAGTGTGTTAACTAATGAAAATAACTGCGACTAGCAATACCGGTTCGCAGTTCGAGGGCTACTTACTTGTTCGACTGGAAATCATTGAAATACTTGATCGTTAAAGGTTCATAAAAAAAATACATATTCAATGAATATTCTTTTTACTGTGCATTGCAGATATTCCAGCGGCCCTCTCCTTACCACATTTCCTTGACGCCGACCCGACTCTCTTGGAGGACGTAGAAGGTCTTCATCCTGAGGAAGAGAAACATCGTACCAAAATTCTGCTTCAGCCGGTAAACACTTAAACGCAGAATTTTATTATAGCATTAAAAAAAAAAATAAGGATCTTGCGTCAATAAATATAGTCTTATACTTGTTTATTTTCATTGACACGTATATACATTCTTTTTTATTAATATTGAATCGAAAAATATTTTTTATCTATTCCAGACAGTGGGAATACCGTTACACGTGAATTCGAGACTTCAGACTAATCTCGTAATGGACCACACAGTCTATAATCCAAAAGTGACGCCGTTTAATGACCTGACTGTTCCTCTCTTTTGGACTGACTTGGTAAATATAGACTATCTCTTAAGATTTCTCAATATAAAAAGACTAGGATTATAGTGAATAAATTAATATTTTAATATTCCAGCACATCCCGAGTTTACCCAGTGATTTGTTGCTGCTCTTGAGACTGTGCCTGCAGGTGTTGCCTGTCATGCAGACTGTCTTTGTCTGCCTCCTGGGTATCGTCGGGGTCACGACCTTCTTCCTTTCTCTAATCGGTTCTCTATGGGTTCTAAACCAGCAGCAGGACGAAGACGACAAAAAGAGGAAAGACAGCTGCGATCTTAGGATACCGTTGGGTTATGGTCAGTACACTGCTATTCGGATCTTGCCTGCCATTAAGAAGATTACATCGAAGACCGATCTATTTGGTTAAGCTACACGAAATTCAACGCATTAAAGAAGAGAGAAAAAAAGAGCCTTGGTAGAATTCACAGTATACGAGTTAATTTTATAAATGTATTACAGTAATTAAGCTTGCGGTCAGACGTACCTCAAGGCCTCGTATTCTTTGCCGATCTTGCCACTTTCTTTTGAACTCTGTTATTTTCGGCATTCTGCCCTCTTCTTGAGATTATTGTGTACTTAAATATTGTACAAGTTAAAATGTCATTTTGCATATAATTTTATAATTCTATACAGTACCGAAAAAGGTAACAGATTTAAACGAATAACTCCACTTCAGTGGCTGAGCTTATTTTGACAGTCCGGATTTTAAAAAAGAGGTTCACTCTCGTCCCTCACAATTGTTACGAACTTCGTTAATACGGTGTTAAAGAACAACGAATCGTCCAAATTACAATAACAGGTTTTCCTTTTTCAGTGATATATTCAGCAAGATAATAATGCCCGATACTTTTTTTTGTGTAAAAAGTGGTGTCGCATTCGCAAGTAGATAGATAAACATATTTCAGATGCTATTCAAAATTAATTT
The DNA here is from genome assembly GCA_030142375.1 of Calameuta pallipes. Lineage (NCBI taxonomy): Eukaryota > Metazoa > Arthropoda > Insecta > Hymenoptera > Cephidae > Calameuta > Calameuta pallipes. The sequence goes on from JARQSW010000292.1 coordinate 834,775, forward strand.
TTATATTTTTCCTGGACGAGATCTCGTTGTCTAGATAACACACGATATTTTCATACGTTCAAGCGAGCACAGACAATTGCCTCTCAGATTATTGCATAGAAATATCTTTCTTTGGGTACGTTTCGAAATTTATTGCCAGTATTACGAGCACATTCGTGACACGACAGGGACACTGCTAAGTATAGTAGCACTTGCAGTGAGTATTTCGGAACGTATCTTTCTTTCGCTTGAGAATAGAAGAAGTCACCTGGTGCAACAGAACAAAGTAGAAATTTATGATACTAGAAATCATTTGGTGTATACGCAAGATTTAACGATTAACTACTATAGCAAAAACCCATTTTGAGAAATCAAAATACTAACTAGACGTTACGGTTAATATATGATATTCTTTTCTGTTATGGGATTTTGCGCTTGTTATTTAGCAACAATGAAAGCCAGCATTCAATTTTTATTAACGAAAGAGGTCCCAATCAATTGTGCTGACTCTTCGTGCTGTTTTTTGAGTGATAGATTTGTTTTAATTATTCTTTAGTTTTTGTTTTATTTTTTCATATCTCTCATTATGTTCATAACTATTGCGAACAGTAGGTAGACTTATTAATGGCGATGCCTGTTCAACGATCCTAAATTAAAATCCATACATTAGGCTCCTAATGATAAGAGATACTTTACAGAAGTAAGAATGCATCGACATTGTTAAATTTTAACTCGAGCGGCATAATTTGAAAAAAAAAATGGAATTTTACAGAGTCGTATCGTTGCTCTTGTCATCGCAAATATTTGTCAATGGGTATTTCAATCACGTTATTAAATTGTATTAAGACATGTACATAGATAGTTGTTTATATTATTTCGATAATTTAAGACATACATATATATCATACGAATATCTCTAGTTCTTTATTCCCATCGTAGATCTTTCAGGCATGCGAAGGGATATAAGATGCAATATATATATTTTGTGCCTAAGTGTATATTCGCCATTATTATCAGTAGAAAATTTATTTATCGATTTAAAGTGTTGACGAGTCAAGCACAGACAATAAGGCAGATACATATAATGAAATAATAAGACTGATTGGGCATGGATGATTATCCTAATAGTAACTATTTTAAAAAATGTAGGTCTCACTAGCACTGATATGCTTAGTCATGTGCTTCATCAAGTTGCCACATTAAATCCACATTAAGGAAGTTCACGTGTAACAGCCTTTTCCTTCATTACCTGAATCTCCTGATATTTTTAAATAACTTTACAATGCTCTTTTAAATAATTTATTAAAAAGGAATGTGCTCGAAGGAGACATTTTCTTGAATAATTGTTTTAAATTATTATTTTGATAACAGTTTCAGATTCCATGCTTCGTCTTTGAAATATAAAAAACCAGATTCTTTGTGAAAAAGGAGAAAGGAGAAGAACTCACCGATAATATGTTCTCAACTAAATCTCTGTAGAAGTCACAAATTGATGATTATATTTAGTTTGATTATTTAGTTTGACGAGGGCAATATTTATATTGTTCTTCTAGCAATTAGATTTTCCTGGGCAATATATAAATCAATAAAAATAGTCTTAACTTCTTCGTTAGTTCAGCTTTTACTTAAGGAGTAGCTTTCTTAGCTTTTTTCTAAACTTTGAAATTGTATTAGGTGAAGGTATATAATTATTGGGATAATTTAATATAAATATTTGTTTATATTTCCAGACATCCTATTATAATACAGTTATTATCGATTTTCAATGTATAAACTAAATACAACATTGCAGCATCAACGAGAAGCGCGTAACGCAATCTATTTACTCTCTCGGGCTTAAAATTGAATCTGCTCCTTACACGCATTAGTCAAAGATATTATAGTTAGTAAATCAGTAACATTTAAAATTACCTATCAAACAAAAAATTTGCATGCATTGTTTCAAGAAAAGTGACATACTCATTTAAAAATTATTTCACTAATGGATTATTCGCTTCAAAACTTGAAACAATCTTCAAAGGACTGCAATGAAATACAGCTGCATAACATACGTGGCATAAAAAATTATTCTTTAGATATCACTACGAGCCTAGAAGTTTTAAAAAATCTTTAAGCAGCAATAAGGTATATTATTAATCATTTCCCTTATTTTGAATTCAACAAACACGTAAGAGCGGCTAATCATGGGTCCTTACTGACCTACTGTACCAATCATTGGATCAGTAACGGTTGTGTACTGGACCACTCTTATGCGTTTTCTAGGAACACAACTCACAGGAAAGCGAGTTTATCTATAAGCAATCATAAATATTTCATGAAACATGTTGATCGGCTTAAATAATAAATACTGATGGTTCCGAGTAATAAAAATGTTACTGATTGCAATCTCATTGCTAAACTTCATGTTAGGTAATATTTTACATTAGGAACATCCATAGGATAGACTCATAGATTACATGTGTGTAACCATATCATCAGACCGCGAACACTCAAAGACCGAATTGAATTATATAATTTTTTAATATAATTATTTACATAGTAAAAAAATGTGCCTCAGAAAAAATGGCAGCACATTACTTCACAGCACAATAGCAGAATAAATAAATCATTAAACGATTATTTACTGCTCCTAGTACATAACTGTGTTTCAAATTAATTTGACTTTATACACATTTTGCTACAACATCCAAAGCGTACAATTATCTAATGCTGTATTAGATTCTCTAAACGAATGACGATTACATACTCAGAGTAATTTCTTGATTATTTGAAGTTTCTTATTATTTTATCTTCAAAATTTTTTTTTTACAAACAATCACTTCGATATCTTAGCGTATTAATAAATTCGTTGTTAAGAAGTACATGGAACGCTGTATGTTATCAACGCTTAACATCCGGAAATCGTTTATGGAATCTGAACAATGTGAAATACATTACTCTCTTGGAATGTATTTAATGTGCCAAATCCATCGATTGAATTTTTCTTAAGTATTCCCGAAACTGCCTTTCAATCAAATTAATTTGAAATTCAAGTATATAACACTGCAAAAGGAATTCGACGTACCGCTGTACCATGTAAAGTTATAAGTTTCTTTCTCTAGTCGCGGATCACCAAGACACCAACGTACATCTGACGAATGCGGAGACAATTTTAAACCCATAATATCATTTAACTAAAAATTATGTACAGTTTGTTCATTTTTAATAGAAAATTGATTTTACAGAATCAGTAACCAGCCCGTTTCAACTCGTTTAGTTGATGCGCAAGCTTTTCTTCCTTAGTTCTCCTCGCCTGTCCCAACTTTCGGCATTCAATATATGTACTTAAAAATCTCTCAACGTCAATCTTTCTATTAAGAAAGTCTTCGGCTATCTTTTCACTTCTTTCGTGACTCTCATCCGCGGCTTGTTTCAAACATTCCTTTATATGATCCGGCGTAAACACTTCAGATAATTTATTGTACCGTTGAATAAGCTGATCATACCGAGCCTTCAACGTGGTGACGGTTTCAATTTTTTCTGCAACTTCATCGCGCAACTGCTTAAGCTCAGGCTCTTTGGTTAAATTCGCCGCTGTAAATTATAAACAGATAATCATTATTAAAAGAATTTCTAAGATAAAAATATAATGCATCGATGAACAGAGACTTTACTTACTGGCAGTTTTCTCTACCCAATCTATAGCATCTTCGACAGCAGTGTTAATGTCTTTTAATTGTGAATGATTTTCCAAAAACTCATCCAGCCTGTCTTCGTCTTCACTGAGCTTTTTCAATTCCTCGTTACTCAAATTATTCAGTTCTGGGAATACTAAACTCTGGACGTGGCTTTTTACGGATTGTCCGTAATTCGCATTCGTGAAATGTGAATTTAAGTACGAGGATGCATGTTGACTCGTGGAGTAATGCGCGGGATTAGTTCTATGTAAAGTACTACTTCCAGAGTTTACAATGTACGTTGAATGATGAGATGGTACTGCGAAGGAATTTGTCTGGCTATTCGAGTTATACGTGTTCCCGGAATTTGTATAATTGTAATTATAGACAGAAGTGTTTGTATTCGAGGAGGAGAATTGCGGATACTGTGAATCGTAATACGAATTATAGGACGTTGAAGGAAGGTCGATATATTGCTGCAGAGCATAGGATGGCGAAGCCCTTTCTTGAAGATCTGTAACAGTGTCATATCCAAAGATCATGGAGGTTGCTGACATATCAGATATTGGGTTGGCAAGGATGAAATTTGTAGCTATCAACCAACTTTGCCTTTTTTTTTTTACAAATTTCACCCTCGACGACCCAATATATAATTATAATACAAATAGTGGTCTTTTCAATTTAAATGATACATAAGAGTACAATTAATACCTCTGTGGGATATGGTTGTTGCTGGAGGATTATCTTCTAATAATGGTGGTGGATTTTTGCTAAATTCTCTAATAATGGCCTGAACAACACGGCCAAGGTCGCTGTGTACTGTAAACTGGAAAAAAGACAGTTGTTACTGAAACTACATATCACTCTATTGTACAGTAGTTGAGAGTAGAATACTTGTTAATGATTATAGTAGAAACATAATTTGGACAGATACAATTAGATATCATATTCACTTTTAAAGAAGTGACTGGTCTGTTTTTCAAAAAAATTGTTAATATATTGATTTTGAAGCTCTGTGACAGTAAATCTGTTTTTAGAGAAGGCTATTCATTGAAACTAATAGAATTAATTCATCCATTTCTATTCACAATGTATATATATATGCAATATATATTCATATTTACATTTAATTAGACACCTTTTGTTTAACATAAATATAAACTTATTACATCAAAGCAAAGTATACTTGCTTCCTCTTAAATGGTCATTATTTTGATTCTGAACTATTATAAATAGTTTAAGGTATATCTTTATCTTGTGGTCAAATAAAAAGTATAAATATAGGTATCTTATTAGAAAGCAGGAGACCAACTTGGCTTACATTTAGCAATCCTGGGGCACTAGTAATTTCACTGTGTTCGTTACACCAAGGATGCATAATCGGAGGAGAAACTCTAAGGACTGGCTTCTCCAATGGAAACTCTGGGGTTAGCGAGACCATGATAGCCATTCGCTTGTCCCCAGCATCAAACTGCACCTGGTACTGCACATCTTCTTTCAACTCTATTACACTGCACATGCCAGTGAAGAAAATATGTATATAAGCATGTATAATTAAATTGCTAAACAATTAATATTTCATATCATGTAGTTAAGATTGTAGATTTACATAAATTACTAAATTTCTATATATTAAAGAAACAATTACAATATTGAAACATAATTGTTATTAATATTAATTTTCATTCTTCGACATTAAATTAAAACATCAATTTTACTATGATATCTGCACTATAACAAAAAAAATGTAAATATTTCTATTTCTTTTTAATTGGACAACAGATACAAAACAAGTCGTGTACATTAATAGTAAAACAATAACAGATTAAACATTAAACGTGAGGAACTGCTGTGAATCATTAAATTCTTAAGGCATTGCAACAATTTTAGTACTTTGAAAGTAATATCATTCAGATCAAGGTGGACAAGAGAAACAACGCTGATGATAAAAGAAAATTATAAACGAATGTACGACGCTAATTTGAGATTCTAATGCGATTTTATAAGTCGTAAATGTAACTAAATGAGGTTAATAAGAGGTTACAAATATCGGGAATATCTTACTTGGCATTAAAAATTTTCAATGTGTTGATTTGTCGTTTCCTTTTGACGGCAGCATTCTCAGTTTCTCCACGGAATATTTGCGATAACATTTAAATGCCTTAATTTTTGATAAATCATTCGCTTATCCGTCAATCTCCCTGTCAAAGCAACCATCCAGCAGAACAGCTGTTCGAACTTTGCTTACTTCACACAGGAAATAGTGATATCACTACGTCATGTTAACATCACACAGTAGGTTTGTCTCGTTCAGTCTCGTTAGTCTGAATTGGTCTGAATTTTTCAAAAAGTGCTAATTCTTATTGGTGATATTTTTAAGTAATCAGCCTTTTGAAAAGTGCAGAAATTGTAGATAACGAGAACAAACCTATTGGGTTGCCAAAACAATAAACAGAAACCAAGAAAGAGTTAATTAAACATTTTAATTTATTAAAAAGTACGTCTTGAAATAATTTTCTATAGCTAAATAAATTACCTTTGAACATGCTTATTTTAGATTCCTTCCTTCCGTTCCTTATGGCTGCCTCCTCCAATTAGGAGATGTGCCAGCTTATTTTAGATTTAAATAAAAATTTTTTAGGCAGAGATGAGTAGGGAGATTGCCAATGATCCGATTTTCATGGTCCAAATTCTATTTCAGTATCGATGCGCCACCTGACGATTGGACGTTTCTGTATTTGTGGACATTTTTCCAATAATTTTTTTTTCAATATGTCGATGGCCGCATCACTTGTAAGATGTAGGAATACTGGGGGCCGTACGCCTGTATTCGGAGATAGCCCTGTAAACTTGCTGCCAGGTGCTACTATCTCACTCAAACTCTGTAGCATGTTGTCTTATGTTGTCCTTGCCAAATTGAACTGTGCATGGGGTGTACAAGCCGTGCAAAAATGTTGTCTCTCCGACATATCAGTGCCAGCCCTGGTGCAATGGGGCGAGCACTAAAATTAAGTACACTCTTGACTGCAGTCAAGTAATCCGTAAAACTTTGTAAAAACGACAAACAAATATTTACTAGTCTTCGAAATAAAATATTTGTGCCACTATTTCAGGTTATGTTGGCTTCGTCCTCCCCGTGCGCAGTGCTTTCTCTCAGCTTAAACTTTTTGAGAGACTGTACACAGTGTGTGATAGAGACAGCCTACTACATTGTCCTATTTCCTCGCTATCTCTCTCTACGCGGCCCCCACCAATGCCGTACGCATTCAAGTAACTTATATTTCAATGGTTTAAGTATCTGACGCACCATCCTTATCAATCCTTATTCTGGTACATGTCCCCCATTGGGGATACAGCCATAAGGAAAGGAAGGAAGGATCCTTATTACATTTGTTCAGCGCGCAAGCTTCTTATGACACAGGTGTAGAAATGGAGTTAAGTAATTAAAAACGAGATTTGAGCGGAATAAACTAACTTGATTGGTTAACTCTATTTCAATCCTGCATGGTGGAAACATGGCCTAAAACCGGAGCGTTGTGCATCTCCCTACTCATCTCTGTATCCATGGACTACGTTAATACGACGATGTTATTCCGGCTTACGCCCATTTTCTTCGACGTGGTTCAATGCATGAACTTGGTTTAACTGTGCTATTAGCCAATTAGATACTTGCATTTTGAAGAGATAAACGAAGCTTATGCATTGAACCGCTTTGAAGAAAACGGGCTTTAGTAATGTACTCTAAAGGAATTGACCAATCCCAAATATTCCTAAGAAGTCATATGTGATTTGTTGTTTCCATTAGATCTGTACGGACTAAATTGAAATAACACCGCCGTGTAAACGTAGTCATGAATATTGCTTACCGCATCTGTGAAAATTGTATATTATTCTAAGGAATAAAGGATAAATGTATAAGAATTAAAGTAAACCGAGCGAACATGCCAGTATTTCAGGAATCATGTGCGGAAGTAAATACAAATACATTAGAATCTTTGTAGTACAAAGTTTAAGTTTATACTTACAATATTTATGTGTATTTACAATTTTTAGCAAATTCAAGCTCAAACAGTAATAATAATTCATCCTGGATCTATGAATCTTCGTATGGGTCGAGCATCAGACCTGAATCCTTATACTCTACTAAACGCTGTAGCAAGAAGAAGATTACCAGGAGGTATGGAATATAAGGATAACTTTCTTCCACCACAAGTGGCACGTGTAAGTAATTTTGTGTCCATAATTATTACAACATAAATTAAATGCGTAATTCAATTTATGAAATATTTTACAGACAAAGGAATTAACCCAGGCAATGGAAGAATCTAGACTTCAAGTGTCTCATACTCTTCAGTCTTGTTTACAGTCTGATGGTCGAAGAAGATATGCAACTCCTCCGCAACAAATTGCAGCATTTAATCGTAGATCTAATCCAGAAATTCAGTCACCTTCCAGTGGAGACTGGCTGAAAACAGATCAGGACGTCATTGTGGGAGATGATATATTGTCTTTAAATCCTGAAGAGAATTTAAATATACATTTTCCTTATAGAAGAGGAGAATTAAATGTGCATACAGGTCCAGGAGGAAGTCTCAGGGCTGTTTTAGCAGACCTGAAAACTATTTGGGAATATGTCCTGACAAAAAAAATGGATATTCCTCTTAGAGATTTAAGGCATTATCGTGCAGTTTTAATTATACCAGATATTTACAATAGACAATATTTGAAAGAACTAACAACTTTAATGTTGTGCGATATAGGATTTGGAGGATGCTTCCTTTTACAGGTGTGATTCAATTTTCTTACACGAACAACATAATTCTACAATTGATATTCATACAAATCCTTAATTTAAGGATCATGTTGCCGCTACGTTTGGAGCAGGTTTAGGATATGCCTGTGTAGTTGATGTTGGGGATCAAAAAACATCAGTTTCTTGTGTGGAAGATGGAATATCACATAGGAACACACGCGTGCGTATGGATTATGGTGGCGGTGATATTACTCAAACATTTTTTTGGCTACTTCAGAAATGTGCCTTCCCATACAAAAATTGTGACCCTTCCAACAGATTAGATGCATTACTTTTGAATCAATTGAAGAAAGATTTTTGCCACGTTGATTTAAATGTTTGTGGGTCTCAAGAAAAAACGTTTGTTGTGAGAAAGCCTAAAGAACATACTGAGAAGTATACTATTCAGGTATTAAATTATTTTAGTAAGGAATAAGTAATTAGATATATTATTATATATATGAATGTCATATGGTAGGTCGGTGATGAGTGTTTAGTCGCACCATTAAGCCTTTTTCAACCGGAATTATTTAAAGTAACGGGAACGCACAATGTTCACATTCAAAAACGATCTATGGGTGATCCAGAGGATCCTCACGATGAAAATTATTTACGGGAAACCAGTGTAAGTTAACGTAGAACGTATACCATGTGTTCTTAATTATTAATATTGTTGAGTGTGTTGTCAAAAAGATACATTTATTATAGCGGAGAGGAATGAAAGAAAACTTGGAACAAACTTTAGAGATGCAAGAAGAAGTAGCAACGCCAGCTGTTGCAGGCGAAGAAGAAGTTGTTGTGGATGCAGTAGATTCTGCGCCTATCGCTCTGTCTAATCGTGATCTTGACGCCCCGCGAGATTTTATTGTTGGGCCCCAACAATTATTAGGTCTAGATCATGCAGTATTACAAAGCATCGATCGCTGCCGTAAGTTTAATAATCATATTGTACAAAATATCTATAACACTTCTAAAAGTATAGTCCGTATGAATTAATTATCCTAACAGCAACTGACGACTTAAAGAGAAAAATGTACAGCTGTGTCTTAGTTGTTGGTTCAGGAATGAAGTTTCAAGGTATTGGCATGTGGCTACATAACAGAATATCTCTACAGATTCCGTATATGTACAGAGCAGGTGAGTAGGTTAATGTTACTTCTTTCTTTTATGTCATTTGTACTCCAATTTATTAAGTTCCCTTTCCTTTTTTGATAGAACAATTGGATATTATAACACAACCTAAAGAAATGGATCCAGGAATGACAGCATGGAAAGGTGCTGCAATTCTAAGCTGCTTAGAATCTGCTCAAGAATTATGGATTGGCCGACAAGAGTGGGAACGCATTGGTGTTCGGGTGTTAAGAGAAAGAGCCCCTTTTATGTGGTGATTTATGAAATTCATCATAAATAACTTAGTAGAATATATGACTATGTGTTTTGACATTTAATCAACAGCAATTCATCGACTCGGACAAACCCTTTCTGCGGTAAAAATATTGTGTGCTCAAGAATATATAATCAATTTAGTATCTCTCTTTTCTAATTTCATATCCTTATTTCTATTTCATATTATACGTTAGAAGATAAACTGAATTTACATACAGTTAATGATACACTAAATCAATTAGCCTAATTTTACTCTTGTCGTTTCGGTGATATACTGCTATATCTGCTTCAACAAGAAATTTGGCATATTGTAATGTTTCAGGAAGAATGTCAATGTAAAGATCATCACCACCTTTAGTATAAGCTGTTGTTAGATCCTAAAACAGTTATGAAGATATTTAAAAAAAAGTTTGTTAATATATTTAAATTTATTGTATATAACATCACTTACCCCTAACATTTCCTGAAATCCCTCATTGTTTGGGAAAATAGTATTCACAACTGTGTGCTGTAAAAGTAATATTTTACAACTATTTTATTGTACAACAACAATTTATTAAATTAATTAATTTTAGTTTCTGTTCTCACCAAGTCTTTCTTTACAAGTTTAAATAAACTATTAGTGACACTGATTTCTTCCTTGTAAGTTTTACTAGCAACATTCTCCTTTGCAAGTAAATATGCTTCCTTCATGTTTTGTAATCCTATTTTTTTACTTTCTAAACTGAAATAATTTTTATTAAGAAATCTTGTTACAGTTTTATTAATGATTCTAGATTATTATAGGTATCGTATATTGAATAGTTACTAAGATATATCTTTTTTAATATCCTTTAGATGCTCTGTCATAGCATGCATGCGTTCTTGTAACTGTTGAATTTCTTCATCCATTTTCCTCATTAAATCTGCATATAAATCTGGAGTATTTGGTATTGGATAATCTTTGGGTACATCCGATTGGATGTGTTTCAACAGACTTTGAATGAGAATTTGTTGTTTCTTTGCAATTACTTCATTTGTGGTTGTTTCACTCAACGTAATGACCTCATTATTTGATTCTGCATCTAATAATCCTTCAATTTCTTGTTCACGTTCCTTTTTGATATCATTAATCATATCGTATGCATCTTCCAACGTGAACACCACACTCTCTTGCACTGGAATCAGGCTACTATATTGTGCAGTCATTTCTCCTGATTATTACTTCAATATTTGACTATAAAAGTATAATTTAAAAAAAAATAATATAATATACACTTTTTAAAAAGTTACTTTATATTCCCTTCATTCATTAACACGGTAATCTTACACAGTTTATAACAATTAAATAGATTCAATATTTCACCTAGCAGTATCAACTTGTCAACTCCAATCAAAAATAATACATTCTCACATGTTTCATGCCATCTTGCCTAAAAATCATGAGAACAAATGGCTGTCTTTCCCACCATTTGAGGTTTGAACGGGATTAACCAATCACATGCAAGTTTCAAAAAGAATAAGCGAACGTGATTGGTAAAATGTTTAAATTTTGTACGTTGGATGCGTGAGCAATGAAAAATTTGTTCATAAATTCTATTTTTTTACATGGAATAAGTCCATAAGAAAAGAATATTAATTTTATTAAAAGAATGATCGGAAACTAGTATTAACTCCCGTCTTAAGAAGATATAGTCTGTTTTGGGGAAGAAAATATAATAACACCAAAACATATATTGTTAAGCATTGTTGAGAGGATATTGTAAAAGGTACGAAAAGAAGAATTTTGATATGTTTTGGAGTAAAAATAGTTATTTTTTCTCCCCTTCGCCTTCGTTGTGTGACATACAAACAAAAAAGTGTGAGTGCCATTGTATTGACGAATGGTGTGTAAACATGTTGTAGGAAGTTCAGTGCGGGAAACTATTTATAATAGAAACATTTTTTTTTTATTTTATATAAATATACATACATACATCCATACATACATATATACATATACATATATATATATATGTATTTTTTATTTTATGCATGTATACTTACCTGTCACCTGTCATTACCTGTCAATATGACGAACTCTATAGACGAGGTCATTATCAATATGGTTAGAAAAATCAAATTACTCTACGATAAAAGTCATCGTGACTTTAAAAATGTTGCTAAGAAGGACAAGTGATACGAGATTTCGGAAAAGTTCGGTTGCTAGGGTCACGTAAGAAAATACGTGCAATGTCATTACCTGTCAAAATATTGGCGAGCAATTGTTTTTTTATAGCCTACTAGAGCAACACGCGCGCAGCTGGATATCTATTTTCGCTGCAGCGCTCTAGTAGCGAATGTGTTATCACACTGTACAATTGTACCACAAAATTAAATGATTATGATCTCCTTATCAAATCGTCTATCGACCAGTCAATACCCATCCATATTTCTTCAAAAACAATCAATCACAACCACTTTTCGCAAAACAATATCTTGGTTGGTGGATATTGCTAAATCTAACGCTGTGTTAGATTAGATGTTAAAGTTAATTTATTTTCCTTATAGAACAAACAGAATAGGAGACATAACAAAAGGAAGGATAGAAGGATGAGGTACAGGAAGGCGGTTAGGCTTCGTCTAGTTTTGCTCTCTGAAATCAAAAAGACGCAACATGAGATAATGAGACAATAATAAACACAATACTACTGTGCTATTGTCATATATATGCCTTTAGGTATATATACCCGGATGTGTACGTCCTATGATATACTCAGTGATTCATGAACCATTGAAAAGAACACTTAAAATTTAAAGAAAGAAAAAAGAAGAAAGAATTAAAAGGTATGTAATTTCTTAAAAATTAAAATTATTTTGTGCAAGAAATTTAATCTATTTATCATCAAAATATTATATTTGTCTAGGAATGTACACTGGAGCTGTTTGAAAGATTTACAATCAATTATATAGCTTATTCAATACCTTTGCTGGCATCTTTGTAACGTTCATCATCTGAGCCTGTGTTAACTTTTCCCCAGACTTTGGTATAATAGACTCCCCGTCGGTTACTTGGAGATAGATAACTTTGCCTAAAAGCAAGGTATTAATATAAATATGATAACGACAATATTTTGCACTATATATGTACCATGATTGAATGTTCCCACAATTTCTATAGGCTGTCCTTTTTGTAATTAGGGCATTTGTTAGTAGAAGTGGTGTTAACTTTTAATTTAAGTTCTCCGTCAGTGATGGCCCCTATCCCTTGACTGGATGTACCCTGCTGATGTTCCACAAGTGATATCAGGGTCTTTATATATCCAGACACTTCTATAAGAGGATAAACATACAATACCTTACTACAGATTTATTTTTAAGTTTAATAATATAGAATTCTACTTTTATAATATAGAATTTATATACAAATTTGTATCTAACAACTTACTGATTTTACCAATTGTTCGAGCCACGTCAGCCAGGAGACCTCAGGAATGACTTCATCACCGATCAAGTCGTAGGCCCCCAAGTCAGAGATGATGGTGTTCGATTGAATAATTAATTCATATGGTATATTTCCAATATTAAAATTTAAATTTTCTATACTTTTGGCCTGAGCGCCATCAAGGTATATAACCTGAAATAGAATTACTTGTAAACATAAAATAAAAAATAAAATATAAATTCTATCTGCTTTATATGTAAAATAGAATGAAATGAAATGTTATATTTATTGTTTCAGAAGATATTAATCGCAATTCAAATGGATATACAAACCTTACTGAGTTGCACGACGTTGGCGGTGCGTTCGACTTGGCCCTCCCAAGCAATACATTAGACTCGTCTTCCCGATGCATTGCTAATGGCAAACTTAATTAATTTGAATTTTCTATTTTTGCCGACAATTTTCGGGCGCTCAACAACGTCAATGTAGCCAATAACTTCTTTGAAGATAATAAGAAGACATGAAACGTTTTAAGAATGCTCGTACGTTAATACGCATTTTTTAATTAAGAAAAAGCATATTACAGATTATTATATACGAATTACATTACTTACACAGTGCGATCGTCAAAGGATACGGAATCGAAGACTTCGTCCGTCATTCACGAGCAGATTATATTCCACATTTTTTCGACTTACAAAAATAATGTCTAAACTGATAAGAATAAATTTTTGCATACTTTTTTGCTATTACAAATTAATTTTAAGCACTTTCGTTTCTTCATTTAATCCGCCGATCGAAGAACGACAAATATATTATTCGCATTAAAGGTCATTTGCCGATTTAGATACGCTTTTGAGTCTTGCGCCAACGATGTGTATACAGGACCTCAGTGAAGTTAGCTGGACAACTTTAACTTTTTATCATACCTAATCGATTGGTGGTAGTGTGGTGGTCATTGGTGGCCTAATCAAAGCATTTGGTGGTCAGTCATTCTTTTATAATCAAATAATCAAAATTTGACCGTGAAGTTAGCAGAAAAATATTTTTTTTCAACGAATTAAGTTTTAAAATATGTTTGTTATTAGGCTTTTACCGTCGTTATTTTTTACGAGATATTACTAATATGCTCTATATAGAAAGTTGACATCTGTTTTGAGTTTGAAGACTGGAATAATGAACGCAAATTTATATAAAGTAATGCATGAACGTCACAAAATTTATATGTATACGGTACAGAAAATATAGTATTCGAAGTTACATTTATTTGCGTTCGAAAAGCTACATGTCAGGCGATTCACCAGGATAATTACCACTCTAACAGTAAGCGGTACAAGTATAAACGTATCTTAAAGAGTATTAACTTAAATAATCAGGTCAATAATTTGTTTAGAACAATTTGCGAGCTTATTTTGAGCGTGAAGATCGGTAATACTTTCCGACATTGTTCTCAAAACATTAAGAGCCGTTTCCGATTGTCGGACGGCACAAATTAGTTCGTTCCGATCATCGGGATCAGAGGTTGCTGCTAAGAGTGTTCCAAGACCAACTAGAGCTCTGAACACAGCTTCCGGTTCATTTAAAAGCGGAAGTAACGTAAAAAGTACGTTCAGCGCTCTCGTTCTACCTGGGGTATCGTCGTGTTTGTTCAAGGCGACAATCAAATTTAAGAGATATGTGGATATAGCAACCTAGGAAGATGCAAAATGCGTCAGCAGGAAAAATATTCATATTATTATGAAATCGTTGATCAAATTTATTCCATGGTACCTGATTATTTTTACTTCCAAGAGATGACAAATTGAGAACAGCTTTCAAAAGCTCGTCCCTGTGTTGCAAGCCAAGTTTCTCTCCCTTTTCATGGCAAAACATATTGGCCAGTAAACGAAAGGTAAGCATCTGATTGGATGGTAATGCATTGTTCTTCATGTGACGCTTCGCTACTTCTAATAATTCTGCGGTACATAATTGACTGTTCGCTTCCCCGTGTAAAACAGCTAATCGCGCTACGTCCAAAGCAGGAAATACGATTTCGTTTGGCCAATTCAAAAGGACTCGTAGAAGTTCAACTGCTTCGGTCCTTAATTGATCCGAAATATGACTTTCCGAGGCAAGCTTAACAACCAATTCAAGCTTGTCTTCGGATATTCGGTGAATGCTGTCGCCACATTTTTTATTCAGTTCCCGTAGTTTTTCTGGACAGAAAGATAGTAATAATAGTAAAGATTAGTGATTATTTGCCAAATTTTCTTTGGGAGTCAATTCTTGAAATATTTTTACTAGTATAACTCAATTACTTACCAAGAATAGCAGGAAGATTTGCTTGTTCTAGTTTCAAATAATTTGTATGAGGAATATAAGATTGTGAGACTGATGTTTTAGATGTACTAGTAGCGGGGAGCTTAGGGTGCGCTTGTGTCACACTGTTATTTGATGTCGATGCTCCAGGAACATATCTACTGCCACCAGTAAACGGATCTGCATATTGTGAATTGGTATTCACCACTGGTGCAGACTGTGAATTCTTGACTATAAAGTTAGCAACCTGGTACGGAAAGATGCTCAGGTTACTTTTCTTCTGTTGTTAAATCTTCCGATGTCAGTTTGATTAGTGTAATGATCAGACAGTATATACCTGATCCAAAAATAATTGACTGAGACCATTATCATGAATAAATTTCTGTGCAACATGCCATGGATCTTCACCGATGTTATACGGTAGTTTTAATGGTGGAACTCCATCTTGTATATCGACCGAGAATACAAAATCGTACTCAATTCCATTGTATAACTGCTTTCCAGAAGTAGCTGCACTACCACCAGAGGCTCCCATCACCTCTCCTATCCGTTCCCACTTCTGTAAGCTTTGTGACCAACTATAAGCTCTAACTACATCGCCTTCTCTCACCATCTTAGTCTGGCCATCTTTTTGTCCAGGTTGTGACAATACTTTAGAATCCGGCAATCTGATACAAAAAATCATATCCTATATATTAAATATAGGTAGATAATGTCTGAATTTGAAATTGATCTTCAGCATTCGATACGCTATACAATGTTTATTCACTTATTATCAAGTACTTACTCACTGATTTTAATCCCTCCTAGTTCAAGTTGTGCATTGGCCATAGTTTGTGCAACTGCTTCTTCAAAATGTTGCATTGTTTGTGTATCAGCATATCGTTCAGAATTTGCTGAAAATATTCTGATTTGTCCGTCAGAAGCACCAGTTACTATGTCGCCGTTAGGAAGCAAATCCACACACCACACCGATTGTGTTGGTAGCGTTATAGTTTGATCTATTTCTCCATTGTACCAAACTCTTACTGTATGATCCTCGCCTCCGGTTACAGAAAGGGTGCCATTTTCTCTAGATGCTATGCTATATATATAATTCTCATGTCCACAGTACGTTCCTAAACAAACTCCTTGTGTGGCACTCCAATGGCGTACAGTTGCATCATTGGCACAAGTGAGAAATTCATCATTTTTAATGACAGATATATCTCGAACACAGTCTGTATGTCCAGATAATTCATGGAGCAATACACCCTCCCTGGACCATACCATAACAAGCTTATCTGCTGAACCAGTTACTATAGCACTATTTGGTAAATCTGCCACACACCAAACTGCAGCAGTATGTCCCACTACAGTTGCCAATGGTTTATCCAAATTTCTGATATGCCACAATTTAGCTGTTAAATCCCAAGAACTGGACAAAAACGTTCCTTCTACACTCCCTGTCCTTAAGTTACATACAGTATTTTCATGTGCTTTTATCTTGTGGATAGGTTCTGTTTCACCAGGTATGTAGATGCAAATATTGTTATCATTGCTTCCAGTTATTATAAAGCCTTTTGCATACTGTTCTGAAGGATTTATCACACATACAGAACTAACAAATTTAACATGACCTTTCAGAACAGAATCTTCAGAATATCCAGCTCCAATCCTGTACAAATTAAAGATTTCAACTTTAATTGCATAAAATCTTTTATATGATACATAAGTTAAGCAATACGATTAAAAATAGTGTAAATCATAAAACAGCAATAGTTTGATTAAACATTTAATGAAATTGATAGGTTACGTACCCGGTTGGTTTCCATACGCGAGCAGTATTATCCCGAGATGCTGATACTATGGACCCATCCTTACAAATTGCCAATGCTCGTACATCAGAAGTATGTCCGACGAGGACACAGCTCAATTTGTATGGCGCTTTAGCCATAATATTTGATTCAAGTAATACACCGAATATAGAAAAAAGTTTACAAATTGTGAACGGCGCACCGTTACTAGCCGTAATCAACCGTAATGCAGAGTCACAAGCGCCATTGAAATTTTCACGTTTAGAAATATTCCTGCGCCACCTTCGACTATTATAGCTCGTGTCCTCTGCTGGCAGCGTTATAAAATGTATATGAACGATCGTACAATCATGACATTTACAGCAATTTTCTTTGGTCCTCTTTATGTAATAGAATTCGTAAAGTAAAGACATGCATTATACAAAATTGCAATAATAAGAAATTCCATACAAAGTATATCCACATAATAATATTTTATACTAATTTGAAATTATACCGTAGGAAAATTAACGTAAAAGAATTTTGGCGCGGGTTTGTCCCTACAAGTTGGATAGCTCAGTACTGCTCAGTACGCATGTGCCACTAGAGTCTGTCGATTCGGCACTAAAATTATAAATGTGTCGCGTGTTTCTCTTGCAATCTGTTACCGCGAAGTGAACTGAACTGATTGACGTGAGTGACAGAAGTTTTGGTTCCTCGCTCGTGGAGCCATGGCTGACAAACGGGACAGTCGTGAGATGATGACAATATTGTTTCTGTGCATATTATGGTATATTGTGTCTGGTAGTAATAATGTTATTGGAAAAATGGTACTCTCAGAGTTCCCTTACCCGATGACAGTTACGATGGTCCAGCTAACCTCAATCACCATCTATTCTGGACCTTTCTTTAATCTCTGGGGTGTTCGGAGGTATGCGTCTGATATACCTTGGGGCTATTACTTTCGGCTAATCGTACCACTTGCCCTCGGAAAATTTCTTGCCAATGTATTTAGCCACGTCAGCATATGGAAGGTTCCTGTATCTTATGCTCATACTGGTATGTAGCGCGAGTTTGAATTTCACACGTGTATTGAATAGCATTATTTAAAAGTGCAAAATTTATGCAAATTTGAATCAAGGATCTTTCCTATAGAATTACTGAGACATACTTTCTGCTCATGTAAAATGCCACGTTGACACGTGTGTCATTTGGGGAATGGTGGAGAAAGGACTTTTTAATGTTTTATCTAATTTTTGGATATCTAAAATTGTTATTTATTATTTATATAAATAATAATCAACACATGTGGATGCTAATATTTGTAAAATAAATTGAGTAAAATGAGGATACTATTGTTGAACGTAACTAATTGTTTTTGATAGTTAACGGATAATTTATATTGGTTCATATAGATATGCAAGTATTGGATAATAACTGTACGAAGATTAGACATATAATATTTACTATTTTATGGAATTTTATATTATCTTGTCAGTCATAAAGAAGTTAATCTTATTCAAATATGTTTGAATTACTTAAACTTACTGATATTTTATATTTTTTTACTATTTTAATATAAATATATTATAATACAATATATGTATACTAATTCAAGTTTGGCTCTGTCCCAGTGAAGGCTACAATGCCCTTCTTCACAGTGGTCCTATCTAGAGTTATATTGAAAGAAAAACAAACATGGAAAGTTTATATGAGCCTTTTACCAATTATCGGAGGAGTAGCAATCGCTACATTGACAGAACTCAGTTTCGATATGATAGGACTGATTAGTGCACTGATTGCCACAATGGGTTTCTCTCTTCAAAATATATTTTCCAAAAAGGTAACCAACACTTTCTTTTATGTTTGATAATCCTTTCCTTATATTCTCTGGATTATAAATTTGTCCTATTATTCTAGGTGCTGCATGATACTGGAATTCATCATTTGAGACTATTACATGTTCTGGGAAAGTTAGCCCTGTATATGTTCTTGCCAGTATGGTTAATATACGATTTGCGACATTTATTGTATGATCCAGTCATTGGAGGTCCAGTTACTATTAGCTACAAAGTCTTTGCACTCTTATTTATAGATGGTATGCTGAACTGGCTTCAGAATATCATTGCTTTTTCTGTATTATCAATCGTTACCCCATTAACTTATGCGGTAGCAAGTGCTAGTAAACGAATATTTGTTATTGCTGTGAGCCTCTTTGTATTAGGGAATCCAGTGACTGGATTAAATATACTTGGTATGACAATGGCCATTATGGGAGTACTTTGCTATAATAAAGCTAAGTACGATCAGCGGCAGGCTAAAAAGAAGGAGGCACTTCTTCCTAAATATAATATGTTAAATCATAACGGTACCAACGCCTTCATGGTAAATGGCTGGGCCAATGATACGCATCAACTACATGCAGTCTAGTCTCTTAAAATTGTAATATACCGTAGACCGGGAAATGTGTATCAGTTTTGCGATTTCTTTTATGAGTGACGCAGTTGAGTGTATCATTGCTTCCAAAAACAAAACTGAAAAGTGCAAATGATTATGCATTAAATTTTTTCCGCTCGACTGTCTCAAATTCAATAGACAATTTATGAATACTGAATTTTTATAGATATTTATTTTTGTGATTTGATTCTTCACACAAATTTCTTGCATATTACACTTGATCGAATATGAAATCCCGCGATTCACTTCTATTGATAATACCGTGTAATCGATATGCAATTTGCTAATATGCATCGAAAGTTACACCTGCTGGCAAGGGTACGATTTCTGCACTTAAAATCATACTTTACTTTGCGTGTAGCTGATTGCTGGCCCAATTAGCATTGATTGATCATCGTTTCACAGTAGCCTGGTTACATTCTGCACTTGTTCCGTAACAGATCTGGAATGGAAATTGATAGGCGATCGTCAACCGGTGATAAAATTGTCTCGTTTTGCATGATATGGAAATGTCATTTCATTTTATCACGTAATTAAAAATCAGTGAAGAGTTAGATTGCAAGAATCATTATTAAGAAGGATTGTCATCTGGTCGCGATATATTTTGTTTAGGCGTGCGAGCTAAAGGTACGAAATTTTTAATCTCCCATGAATAAAAAAAAAAGTTCAACATTAAGGCATACCTACTTAATGATTGGATAATACCAACTATAATGACATACGGAAGGATGGGAGCGAATGCGGAGAGAGCATGTGGACTGTGTGCAAGGGGTGTTCTAGCTAAAAAGCAATCTATAATATATTTATTTTTATAAATAAACGCATGCGTACAAAAATATAATAGAAGCTGTGGGATCATTTTTTCCTGTTACCCCATATCAATAAATTAAAACGACGGTCTAGAGTGTTTTCGTTATGGTCTGAGGAGATAAGGGTCTTGCCACGGTAAGATCCAGTCGAGTTCCAGCCGCTGCAATTAGTGGAACGGCTAAACAGCAGTCGCAGTCTTCGGTACTGGCCTCGTTTACCCTTAGAATACGGTCATAAGGACGAAGAACTCCATCGCAGGGTCCACCAGGTCTTAAGCGATTTATATACACTCCACGTTCGTACAGTCCATCCGATACGGAAAATCCAAAATCCTCATATACAGGATCCTTGTGTAATGATACGTGTACTATTTGCTGTGCACGATTTTCTGTTCCATTTCGACTTTGAGAGCTATAATTTTTATTTTTTAAGTTAATTCATAGTTTTTGTTTAAAATAATACGTGTCACCGTAATAACTTCGTACTTGATTGGATTCATTTCAGATAATGGATATGGTGGCATTGGTAGATCCAGTTGGCCACTATCCACGGAGACTGTGTCCCAGAGTCTCAGTATCTCTGGACCAGTACCACTACCTTCTCCCATATCTCCCCAAGAATCCACGGCACTGTCCACACTTGGTAAACTTTCCCTGGCAGATCGTAAGATACTAGTTGGATATTGCGGTTGAATTGTGTCGCTTCCTATACTGGATTCTCTGTGAGATTTGCATAACAAAATATATTTTCAATAATTTTTAATTAATCGATTGAATTCGAGAAATTGGTTGGTTCCCATTAGTACGTGCACACCTTGCTCCAGATGCCGGGTCTGGTTTTCTCACCGTCAGAGCTACAACTGAGCTCCCCGGCCTGTGTAACAATTGAGCAGCTTGTCGCAAATCTCCTGGATCTAATTTCTGACCATCGATCGCCAAAAGTTGATCTCCAGGTGCTAGACTACCTGTTCGATAAGCCAAAGAACCACGACGTACCTCAGCAATTATTAAGTCTTCATTTACAGTCAAACCCAGATCAGGTTGACCTCCTAGTGGTCTTGCCACTCTAACAGTGAACACTCCAGAACTAGGTACGACAGGACCACCAACTTTATATTCTGTGACCAACTCAACCTGACACAACAATAAGATATGTAGAAATTAGGATTATATACTATTGTCATATTATTACCTGAGAAGCTTCTAAAACAGCAGCGACCTCGGCTGGTTGTAGATCACGTAAAATCCGACGATTGATAGCAACGACCTTATCTCCAGGAAGAAGAACTCCACTTCTTTCAGCAGGACCACCAGCTTCCAATATATCCACAACGTAATTCATACGATCCTCAGATGGCCTTAGAGCAAGTCCAAGGCCCCGGTGATCTGGTCTCAGGACAACAGTCAAACTCTCTTTAGTATACAAAGTCTGAGTAGAACTCGACTGCGCCTGAGGCTGCGCTCTTCTCTTGACAGTTCTTGAAGATGCACTGGGTGGTCTAGGTAAAATCTGAAGTCTGGCTATCCGACAGTTTTCTGACGTATTTCTTAAAAGTTTAGCTGCCATAATGGCATCCTGAACAGGAGTATCATCGACTGCCATCAATCTGTCACCTGGATGAAGAGCTCCACAGCGGTCCGCTGTACTCGCTGGACGAAGACTTTCAATGTAGACTCCATTCTGAGTGTCTCTGACAGTTAAGCCCAATTCACCTACAATCAATTGAGTTGGAATATGAATATCCATTCCCTCATTTACCTTATAACACTATTTACCTGATAATCCTCTTTCCAGCTGAACCAAAAGCGGTCCTGAGGTAGCAGCGCGTGCTTCTTCCATATTAGCCACATCATATTCAATAGTGAGCGAAGCTACAGGAGCGTCGGAACTTCGTCGAAGGGCTCTTTGGGCCTCCGCCAAAGTGAGACCTCGTAACTCGGTATCGTCTACTGCTAGAAGTCTATCCCCAGGTCTAACACGGCCTTCTTTTGCAGCTGGACCATCGGCCTTCACTCCAGTAACTATCAAAGCTCTTGCAACACCACCACGTAGAGTCACTCCTAGGCTTCCACCCTCACGTTCCACTCTGACCTGTGCTACCTTGGAGGAGACACTCGAAGGCGATGCTCCGTTACAGTCAGTCTCATCAAGCACCAAAAAGTTTGGAGGATAATATTGTTGCGATGAGATATCCTCTGGACGTGCAGTGTCCGAACTTGCAGAGGTCGCTACACTTCCTGGCCGCGCTCGATTCTTGTGAGAGCGCATCGTGGCCAATCTCAATGAACTGAACATCTTTGTTGTTTGCCGATGCACACTGGGGTAGAAATTTATCTCAGGATAAGGATCATCCTCCTACGCGATGTGTAATGACAATTCTTGCCGGAATTCACAATAGTCGTTGTGCGCATTCGAGTTTATTTTGTACAACAATTTACATTCGTTATCCGTTAAAAGGCACTTAGTTGAAAATAACTAGCGAGAAAATCGACTTAGCTATACGCTAACGTTACATCTTTATCAAAATATGTACATAACACGAGGATACATCGTATCAAAATACCTCGTAAAAAAATGAGGGAGAAGAAAAAACTGAAGAAAATTAATGTGAGAGGGAAGGAAGGAGACGGGGAGTCAAGAGAAAAAATGACGAAAATTAGAAAGTCTGCGGATGTTATCGCGGAAAAACTGAAGGTATCGTCGCGGCGGTAGGTTCGATTGGGAACCGGCTTTCCCTTACACCTTTGTTTAATCCTGATTATTTAGTCCCGCAAGCACGTTCTTGCGAGGCAAAACTCCTTAGAACTGAGCGGAGGACTGTAACAACTCGCGATGGGTTCAAAAATAACTTCAATAGGGCCGCATCTAAGACAGACACAGAAATCTATTTATATATCGACACCCTCACTTTTCCTCTCTCACAATTTACACATGCGGCCCTGTACACGCCCCGCAGTCGCCGCGGCATCAAATAAGTCTGTACTTCTCATTAACATCTGATCTTCCAGTTTCTAAGTAAGGATGATGAAAAACACAGTTATGTCCATTTGTACGCGTTGAACGCAAATATTCATACTCAATTCAATGATATTATTTATACTGAAAATCGCGATTCACCCGGCTACACGTGAACTCCATTGAACCCTCAATATCCCTTCTTTATTTCGTTTCTTTTTATCATCTTTCTAGTGCACACATACACACGCACACTCTCTCTCTCTTTCTCTCTCTTTCTATTTTTTCCTCTTTGTATTTATCTCCTCAAGATTTTACCCTGGCACTTTGAACAGTCAGGCGCAGACTCCCAACCAGGGACGGTCTTGTGTGAGATACCAAGGAGCGGGAAAAAGATGAAGATACATAAAGAGAGTGACAAGCAAAAAGAGAGAGAGAGAGAGAGAGAGAGAGAAAGATGAGAAGAGAGCACTAGAAATAGAGTTGCAATTTCGAAATTTTCCCAACACTCTTATTGGCTCTTCCTTAATTTCGGGTCGAGCGTCGACAGGAACTGCTTGGCTACCAGTCGCGTACTGGCTGCTTTTTTAAACCTTTCGCGAAACGCTCATTAGGCCTTCTACGCCGCAGCAATGACTGAATGAGACTAAGAGACTTTAATTAATTCGATTAACACGGTTGCTTGATTGGCAATCGTAACGGCGGGTCAACAAGTCATTCAATGTGTCTCTGAACCGTGAGACGTGCTTCTGTCACAAGATATTATGCTCATTACCATTGTATAATAAATTCCATTAATTTTCGTGGACATTTTATAAATGATGAATGCCGATAGATCCATACTACTGGTAATTCTATTGGTGATAACTCATCGCTTCCCGCTTGGCATATGGACGCGAAACGGTTTGCCAATTCCGCGGTGATCTAAAGTTAGCGCACGCTCACCACGGGCCAACAGGGGAGACTTCACGTGGGGAAAACACTCGAACTTTATCTATCGCGGCCATAATAATAAGACACTTCAAGGTATTAATAACCTGGCGGCTACGGTAACCCGAGGATGAGATGAAAAACACAAGTGGAGGGTAATTATGTTCAGCTATGTCTTCTTACCCCTTTACGTCTCTTTAACGACAGTAGGATACGTAGCTAGATAAACTTTTTTCATTTTGGTAACTATGAGATCCGCTTCAGTATTCATATCGATAACAATTCTTTTTTGGCGTTTCAATAAAAAAAATATGCCTAATAGCAACCTACATAATTCGAGAGTGAGATAAATAAGCAATCTCGATTAATAATATTCAAACCCGTTTAACTGATAAGAACTTCTCGCTATAGTATACGAGAGTATCTAACCAAGATTCGATATTCATGTATTCGAGATTGCCTGAGCTTCTATAGTTCTACGTACTTCGTGGGGTCCTATTACCATTCGAGTAAATCCTTTCAAGATTTCTCGTAGGACTTTCGACAGTTTCATGTAGCAACTACGCGAACGTTCTTATAATCTAGGAGGAACACGAGTTTCTTGAAATAGACACGATTATACACATACCCGTGTCCCGGGTGCAGTGAGTCTTCGCTATGAAAAAAAAAAAAGAAGAAATCTCTGCTTTGCCTCAGCGTAACGACCGCGTCTTTCATGATTATGACGCAGCCCAACTTCCTGTCGTTTTTATTTCGACATTATGGCCAATTAAATTAATCGAGATATCCGAATTTTCAAAATATCGCAGTGAAACCTCGTCATTCTTTTGGACGAACTGCGACGACATCTTTTGCACAAGGGACCCTTATTGTCGTTGAGGTGTCCCGTCTATAAGAAATAGGAACGCTATCCTCCATTGGACGAATTCAAATCAGTCGGTCGCATTCGGATTTGTGTAAGAAAATCCTCTAAAGACACCCTGATCCATGGAGGTGAGAATTTGTTCAGGAACAGGACTTAGACGTGGTCGTTCAGCCGTGAAAGCCGTGTCGAAGTATCTCGTGTCCAGGGTGTGCTCCAATGCTGGCTTAAAGGGTGGTTCCAACTGTCGCCTTTCCAATCTGTCCCATGGTAAACCCTGCGTAAATAAATAACACTTTACTACCGATTCTACCTGTGAAAAGTTAATATTCACTTTTATGTCTCTTTAAATGTGGATTAAATCTAAGGCTGACACTTGGAACGCTCCTGGGCTATAAAACGACGTCGTACGCAGCTTTGGCGCACGTGTCAGATGTACTTAGTTTATTTTTGTCATTACAAATGCATCACGAATGCGGAATGAGGATATGTAGTAACGATCTCAAAGGATTTACCTGGAAGAAGGGATGAACTGCAATTTCATGACCTGGAAGTCGCTTGCCAGAATCCTTTTCTAATAAGCAAACTAATATATCTGTCGCTTCCTGGGTAAGATATCTTGGAATAAAAGGTCGTTCATTGCATATACTCCAGAACAGCTCGTCCTCATCGCAGCCAGAGAATGGTGACTGTCCAGTGAGCATCTCGTAGAGGAGAACTCCGAAGGACCACCAATCCACAGACTGGTTATATTTCAGACCTTTGATTATCTGTATATAAAGAAATATTTTTATGAAATGGTGAAATTATGTAATTCGCAGGAGAATAAGAATAGTAAAGGAAATTACGACAAGAGCAGCAGTGAGACGTGAATAAAAATTACATAATAATCTTGTATAAGCAACGATAAATTTCAGTGAAAAACAAACACCACGATATCCAATATGACTGTTTTTTTTATCTTAGACAATTTTTTATAAATAAACGAGCTCGTTTTAGCTAGTCAAAAAAATTTTTGACAAATCTATCTGCAAACTTCAGTGATGGGATCGACGTCGAAGTATGAAAATAATTCTTCATAAGAGTATTTTATTTTTCTTTAAGAGTCTAAATCTATCATATAATTATGTTGATTCTTCCACAGTGCTTTACCTCAGGCGCCATATAGTCAGGAGTGCCGCAAAACGTGTCGGCCGTTCGGTCGAGGAAAATCTGAAGTTTGCACATGCCAAAGTCTGCAATTCTAATATGGCCATCGAAGTCAAGCAGAACATTATCCAGCTTCAAATCCCTGTAGACGATGCCCTTTTTGTGTAGGAAATTTAGTCCAGACCAAATCTCTGCCGCGTAGAATCGTGCACGGGGTTCGGGAAATCTACCAGATTTTTGAATATGGAACATGAGGTCGCCGCCGTTCAGATATTCCATGACGAAGAAGAGGTGCGAATCGGTTTGAAAGGTGCAGAATAAATGACATAGATAAGGATGCCTGGTTGCGAGGGTCAGTACTTTTCTCTCGATGAGGGTGCACTCAACATCATCGTCCTCGAGGACGACATCCTTCTTCAGACACTTGACGGCGTAAACGCAATCAGTGCCCCGTAATTCGGCCAGGAGGACTTTGCCAAAACTGCCTTTGCCCAGCACCTGCGACACATTTTTCCACTGACTACAAATTCATTGGTTATATGCTTTCCTATTCTACCTTTTCAATGCTATTATTTAATGTACTGAAGTTTCTCCACGTTACATCTCAATTACATCGGCGTTACTGTCTATCCGATCATACTTACTTTTAGGAAATTGAAGTCATTTACAGCGTATTTCTTGAATCGCGGAAGATTCGTAGCCGGCGGTGTGATTCGACCGCTGCTGAAATGATCGGATCCTTCAGAGTTGCGCTGATTGTCAGATGATTGTGTGGGAGCTGTGGGGAAATAAGTGAAAATAAAAATCTGAGTAACAAAATCTTAATTAGCCATCCGGGTTCTAGTAGCAATCAACGTCATGCGAAAAAGCCGTATTTGCGTCAAGTCCGTAATGACCATTTTAATTGTGACCAGTTCCTCTGATGCTGGTGGTTAAATACCTGCAGTGCACTTTTGGCCGTGTGACATTTTTCAAAAATAGACTTGGCGAACAAATGATGTATATTTAGGAACTAGTCGGCTGTACCGAGACATTAGGGCTTCTTTATAATGTGCGCCATCGCGCCCATGCCATACGTATACGTAATGAGGGACAGCAGGTGCTATCACGAATTAAGAGACTATCACAGATAACTGGCAGAAATAATTTTCAGATACTCAAGGTCGTTAATCATAAGGTCGGGTCCATATCGTCTCAAAGCAGAGATTCTTTTGGTCCGTGCATTTTCTATGAAGTAGGTTCGGCTATCTACCAGGCAAACAGTGTCTCGGAAAATAGATCTCCTGACGTCATACCATAAGTAAATAAAGACACGAACGATAAAAATAGTATAGTCTGCGCACAACAAAAAAAAAAAAAAAAAATGTTGGCAAATCGGTGAAATGTTTATACACTCACGTTAATATACACGGATACCCGTGGAATCGTCTCGTGACCATCATCCATTAACAATGATTTATACGAGCCATTTATACTCCTGAACTTTCCCAATTTACGTGCAGATATATCTTTGCCAATTAACGTTCACTCACCTCTCTTTAACGCTTGTAAAGCTTCCGCAACGAGCTTTTGATTAAGCCCGCAAAGATTCCCCGTGAGCTTTGCACATTTCTTGTGGCAGGCCATGTCGCAATCTAATTGACAAATTTAACCTTCGATCATCCGAATATACGTACCTTCTCTCAACCTCGGATAGATCCAAAAGAGCTCTGACACAGATATTTTAATCCCTCTAACGTCAATTATTCATTCATCAAGTTAGTCATTCATGTTAATTAAATGGGATATATTTATATAATCAAGTGCAGCGTTCCATCCTAGACAAATAGTAAGTACCGGCGTTCTTAGTACTGTCTGCAATTAGCCATTGATTAATTGGATGAACATTCCGTCATGCTTAAGTCATCAAGGAATTTTACTTCTCTTGCAGAGATGTAAGAGGATCAATCACTCTGGTATCAATAGTGTCAATAGTAAATAGTAGTAGCGATAAATATATATACATATATGTATACATATATGTATATATATATGTATGTATAATAGTCACTGCTGCGAGTGGATGCAGGGTAACACCACGTTTTACAAGTGCATCATAGACGTGCATATAAATATGATATGTACTCGAGAGTCTTGGCGAGCTGTCAAAGCCAGAATCATTGCTATGGGTGGAGGCCATTCTCTTCTGTTCGTTGTCGTCCTCAACCTCGGTACAGGTCGAGTTCGTCTCCTCGGTGCTTTCGGTAGTAGACGTACTACGATTGCTTCTAGTACTTTCAGCACTGTCGCTACTTGCGGACGGTGTCCTGGTGATGTGAGCCTTCCTCTTGACCTTCGCTCTTCGAACTTTTGACAGATCTCTTGGAGTGGCGGTTAATAATGGTGTAGGGGTCGTGTAGAACATCTTTCTAAGATCGAGGGGTCGTTGATTAGGAGAATTTCGTGGACTTGATCTTGGTGAGTATCTTGGAGAATTCGTCGCCCCTGGAGGTTTTAGACTTTCCTTAGATTCTTGTTTTTTCAAGCTACCTTTCTCTTCGGGTGACTTTGACGTCGATTGTTTGCGCTTTATAACGCGCTTTTTCTTCGAGGACTGAGGACTCGTGGATGGACTCACAGTGAGGCTAGCTTCGTTCGATGGAACTGGCGTAGCATCCTCCTGATCTTGCTCGCTTAAATTTGATAGATTATCTTGACAGTCCCACTTTGAGATTTTTTTCACGCTCTCCGAAGACTTTGACCACTCGTTTGTAGGAGTACCGGGCTCTTCGTCAGCACTGTACTCTGGAGCCTCGGTTCTTGGCGTCGCAGGTATCTCTACTATGTTTATAAGTGGGACTGAAGATTCTGATGTCGGAGTTGGGACACTTGACTCCGAAGCTTCGGGTACGTCTGAGACATTCGATTCTGATTCTAGAGGTTCTGACGTGGGTTCTACTACATTTTCTAT
The DNA here is from genome assembly GCA_030142375.1 of Calameuta pallipes. Lineage (NCBI taxonomy): Eukaryota > Metazoa > Arthropoda > Insecta > Hymenoptera > Cephidae > Calameuta > Calameuta pallipes. Next base: position 864,177 of record JARQSW010000292.1, read on the forward strand.
ATTTATTGGTTCCTCCGACTCTTTAAGCGGGGGCACTGACTCTGTTGCTGTCGTGTCTTTAGATAATATTGGTTTCTCATTGTCTGTCACGTTGTTTTTCGTTTGAATAATATGAGGCGTGTCTTTTTCTTTAATCTTGTCATCAAAATCTTGCAATGGCGTTGTGGGATTATTGGTTGTAGGAAATACTGTTTCATTTTGTACAGAATTTACTTTATAATCAGTCTCTTTCTTTGAAACGTCCTGGGACACATTTATTTTTGTTTCTTTTGAATTCATAAATACTGTCTTTGAGTCATTAGATTCTGCAGACATTTTGAGCGTTTCTGTATTCAAGCTCTTTTGCAGCTTATCAAACTCCATTGACGGTTTTGATTCGCTAATCGCATTTTTGTCTACAGGAGCTGATGATTTATTTAATATCGAATTATCCCTTTTGCCAATATCTCCCCAAAAATTGACATCGGTATCTGACGTCTGCGGTTTCTTCGGTTTTTTCAATTGTAACGTAGCTGGCCTTTTCATTGAAACAGTATCAGTTCCTTCCGCATTATTTTCCTCTATTTTATTACCTGTTTGAGATATATTTGTGGATTCTAATGGTTCCAAGATTTTTTCAGTATTCATCTTATCCGACGGTTCTTTTACTTCTTTGGTTTGCAATGAGGAACTCAGCTTCTCTTCCTTTTCATTTGTTAAAGATGCTCCCAACACTTTTGTTTTCACCTCCGGAAGATGCTCTTCGTGCTTGACACGATTTGGAGTCTCTTCAATTTTCGTGGATATGTCAAGTGGTGCTATGTTATTTATGCCTGAATTACTTTTTTGCGCTTTTGGCAACGCGATGTCTCTTAGTTGAGGCTTGGCCGACTCCGTATCATTAGTCTTTTTCGACTCGCTGCTTATAATTTTGGACGGCGTGACTTCTTTAGTTTCTGTACTGTTCATGGAGTCACTTTTGTCTAAGCTCTTCGATGCCTTTTTCAAGAAAGCATTGGTACGAGGTATTTTTGGCGATTCTAACGAATTACTTTTCTCCAATGAATTTTTTTGGATTTTCGGAAATTCAATATCTTTGAGCAATTTGATTTTCGGCGACAGTGGAGGGCTTACGATGTCCATATTTATTTTTGATATTTTAGAAATTTCAGAGTTCTTTGACGATTTGATCGTTGCTGATTCTCCAGAATCGCTTTTCTCCAGTTTATTCTTTGGCATTGACAAGGGAGTGGTTTCTTTGGAATTGATTTTTTGCAATTCCAGACTGTTCGTGTCATTACGATCGGACATGGTATGGTTTTCTATATCGTCAATATTTAATGATTGTGGTATATTATTCTTTTCTAAGCTCTTATCAATTGGTTTTGCATTCTCTGTTTGTATTTTTATAGAATCAGCAGGATCGTTCTCATTCAAACTCAGATCTAATGGCTTTGATAATTTCCTTATCGAATAAACAATATTCTTTGCCTCTAAATTTCCTTTATCAGAATCCTCCGACAAACTTTTAGGAGTTTTTGATTTTTCAACTTTTCCCAACTTCCCATTATCCTCGTTTTTTTCGAATTTCTCAACTACTTCACTCTGTATTATTTTTGGCTTGTCTCGCGAGACTTGCCGAAGTGTCAAACAAACACTATTCCTCGATGTATCTTTCATATATTTCTTTTTAATAGGTAAAACCACCGTTTCGTTTCCTTCCTCTAAGAAATTGTCTGGCTCGATCCGTTCGATTTTCTCATAAGTTCTTGTAGGTGGAGGCAATTTCACACTTTCGCGAAATTGTTCGATACTCGTATAAGATTGATCGGTATCAGGAGCTGCGTTTATCCACAAAGTCGAAAAATCTCCAACGCTGTTACAAGCCTCGATTTTAAACTGTTTCATCCTCATTTTTCCAGGATCATCATCATCGTCATTCCCATCCATTTTCTGATTAATATCTCCCTCAGTCTTGGATTTACGTATTCTCATTTTCTCCTCATTCTCCGTCGGCGAAGGTTTCTCAATCTGTTTCTTCTTCTTCCTAACTTTCTTAATGACCTTTTTCTGCTTAGCGGATTCATCATCTTCCTGCGAAAGATCGATATCGTTTTCCTTGAGATTAGGCACGTGAATGAGACCCCTGGAGGAACTTTTCTTAACGACAGTACCTCGTCTGGTCGCGACCTCGAATTCAGCCTGAGCCTCAGCCACAAGAGTGTCCAAAGCTTCAGTCTGAGCCTGAACAAGTGCAACCTCTCTCTCGATAACATCAGGATCGATAGGTAAATCCGAGGAAGATTTCCTCCTGGTAAACCTACGTGTAACTCTTCTACGCGTGGCCTGCATCTCATTGGGATCCGTATCGAGGCTGATCTGATGATACAGTCTAGTTTTCGGATCGTATCTTTCAGTTTTCTTATCCTTAATTAAAAACTTCTCTACAAGGAGTTCTCCGACGGTTTTTTCATGTTTCTCATTGAGCTCTCTCAATGCTGGATTATCCTTCAAAGCTCTTGACCTTATCCTGATAGTAGGTCTGTCCCGACGAAGTTTACCCTTGTTCCGACCATGATCCTCGGATAAAGTCCTGGGCGTCGAGACATCGATGTCGGCAGTGTCGACTCGTTTTGGTCGACAAGCAATCGTGGCTGGCGAGTAGCGACGGAGATTACTCAACGGCGATTCCGCGATCGTTGACAGATGAGGTGCATATCTTGACGAAAGCGGAGTATGAAGGCTTCTAAAAGAATCTTGTGTTATCTACTGGTACTGTAATTTTATTTTGATTCTAAAGGACTTGTGTTATAATGTCTCGCGTATTGAATAATCTGCCCGAGCTTAAACGCCTACGCTATTTTAACGTTATTACTCCGTCACGGAAATGCCGCACGGAAGCATCAAGCGCCTTGAAAACGGTCAAGCTCTGTGGTCCAACCGCAAACCCCACATCTATTTGTGCTACACTCTGACCAAAGCCAAGATCGATTAGCGAAACATGCGAGACTGAAAATTTCCAGTAGCGCATTTACCAAAACAATCTTTGAACTCACAAAATTATCAATAACTACAAACGAATTTACGACTAATCTTTTAATGATTGTTCCTTGTTATTTTCTAACGCTAAATTTTCGGTATGCCGTCAAAGTTGAAACATAGTGTCTCCGAGTGTTTTTGTTGCGAGAATATTCTTAGTCGGCAGTCATAAAATAAAAATACCCAATGGCAGAAGCTTGAACGTGTGGGGACGTAAAAAAAAAAATTCGTGTTATTGTATTCTTGCGCGTGTGTACTTTTTGATATTAACCTCGGGTCCTTGTTAGACTTGATACATGAGTGAATTTTTGGTTAGCTTACCGAGCAGTGCCTGTCATCAGGGAACTATGATTCGCGAACGAGGACCCATAATAATATGGGCCCCCGTCACCGTAGAAAGGCATCGCGGATGTTTCTTAAGATTTTCTTTTACGACTCGTAAAACAGTATCGAACACTTGTAGGTAACTCAGGTGCGAAAAACGTTCTCACGGTTCAGGGAGCCAAGACCGACTGAGTTTAAGCCAGCGACCGAGTATAATAATAGAATTCTAGTATATGAGGCCTCTAGCATCTAACTATATACCTAGACACTAATAACCCACCGACTACAAGTAGTTGCAACACAAGGAATGCATCGGGAAAATGCACACGATCATGCACCGGTAAGGTTCTGTGTTATATAGGTACATGCTGCGTTGCGTATGTTTAATCGTCATGCTGTCATCATGTGCTACCATACGAGACAATAAATAAATACGGTCTATCGTGGCGCGATCTTGTGTCTATGCCAGAGCTCCTATGAAATCAATACGAGCCTGAGAGCTTTTGTCTTTTTGACGGTCAGCCTCGTATGAAGAAGCGCTTGAGTAACGACTGCGTCACGCAACGTACGGAGGTCACTAAAACTTGCAAAAATTCTTATTAGCTAATTTCACCGACTCTTTGGAATTAGAAGTCAGCTTTAAAGTAGCCAAAATGTATTCTGAACTTGAATAAGACAAGTTGAGTTCAACGTACTAAAAAGCGTAGCTTTGTGGTACAGACTCTAAATTTCTTATTTAATCCGAGACTTTGTTTAATTTTTAGACATTTACTTAGACATTCTTTAATTTTTCCGCATGTTTCTGGAGACGCTTTCTTTCTCTGAAGGTCGTATTGATAATGTTAACTAATTTACCATCACATCTTAAACCTTGCCGGAACAGTCCGTAGAGCATGGAACCGCAATGATCACAGAAGGTTGGCGACATGAAGGTGTGAGATCGAAATCTGTGAGGTACATCCACTTTGAACCGTTCCCTCAGATACTGCCATAAGAAAGAATAACAGTTATTACAATTTTCTAAATACACATTAAAATGTAGAAACATCAGATTATCATTAATATACAATAGATAGATATATTAATTGATGTATAGCGTTATAAGCCAAACACAAAAGTCAAAAACAAGAAAATATGTGTATCTTTATACATAATGAACAGTGATACATGTGGTTTATCACAGTAACACATACGATTTACTAGTATAACGTTCAGATTATATCTGACATTAGAGAATTTATAATTCTTTTGCGAAAATACGATCGATCGTCAAAACAAATCAACAGTTGTTTAGCGTGCAAAGATTTTTCGCATCCGTGAAAGTACAATTTTGAAACACGTGATTATTATTCCAACATTGGGATGGAAGATAAGCTGTTTTCTAAAAGAAATAAATAATCGAGTCTATAAACTGCGTCTGTCTTCGGCAACATCCTGTAAACGCGTTCCATGTAAACTTCATCTGTTTAAGCTCACAGTCAGTGGCTAACTGCACTCGGGATTTGCATTCTTTTCGCATCCTATAACTGAAATAACTAAAATTCGTTAATAATAATCATTTGCTTCAATACGCCGACGTATAATCACATTGTCATAGATTATAAACGTTCTAAGTTAGATGCAACCGAATTGGACATTATAAGAATAACCGCGTTATCCTTAATCGGCAATACTTACAATAGTATTTTCGGATTCTCTTCCGCTCTCAGAGCACTTGGTAAGTAATTTATCGTGACACCTTTTATGCACAGCAGTCTGACAGGCTACATCAGAAAAATGATAATATATTATATCTTTCCAGCTGGGTAGAGTAAATTAAAAAATAAAGAAAGCTCTAACAAGGGACTTACATTGGCATTGATAGCCTTGTTTACCAAAACCCCTATAACAGAAATAAATTATTAATATTTTTTCCTCCTGTTATCCATTCCAATCTGCAGACTGCGAAATACATTTTTTTTATTAAACAATGTCCGCATAGCAAAGTAATCTATTTATAGGTGTGTGAGCTGGTATCAAAGAATTTCTGTGTACAGCATCATAGTATAGACTAGGCTAGCATTCTTGTATACGCTTCAGCGAGATTATTATAAATTGTGATCCGACCGTATAATCTTTTGATACCTAACAGGAAAACCATTCATCCTGTATAGCTCACCATAAGAAATCCTTGCAGAATGCACAAAAGGTCGGTTGCCTGAAGAATTTCGCAACCAATCGATGACCCCGGACAACGTGAACTTTATTATGCTTGACAGCACCTCTTCTTCTGGTAATTGGACCTCCAACTTTATTCTCGACAGGGGGCGAGGAAGTGGTGGCGCCATCTCTTCGGGGTACCCTTGTCCTGTAGACGTAGGTTCTGCCAGTGGAAGGTGCCGGTGGTAGTTCAGCAGGATTTAACGTTGGTATTCTTGTTCTGCGATCATGGATGAAATTCATTAAAAATCAATATTACAGATTAAAAAATGAATAAATATAACTAAGCATACCGGTACGTATATCCTTCGGGACCGACACGGGCTTGAGTATTTCTATGATCCAAGGATGGTTTCCGGCCGGTTCCAGACCCACCACTGGCATTCCTTCTTTTGGTATGAGATCCACCCGTGAACATCATCTTGTTCCTCGTTAAATTCTATTCTCAATATTATTAGTATCTTCGGTAAGACTTTAGTCCTCACGATAAGATATTTATTTCGCTGAAAAATGCTTTAACATTCTTTCCTTATAATTAATGGACTATCTGAGAATCTAGCTGAGAAAATGTGAAACATACATTTCCTTCCCGGACACAAAATCTATAACTACAGTATCACTTTTCGAAAATACGTAAACACGTCTAAACCTTAAAACCTAAATATGTTGAAGGTTTACGCGAAACTCCCGTACCTATAAATAAATATCAACCACTTAATCTTTATACTCAATCAGATCCATCGTGCGTGATTTCACAAGACCCATTTACTCCAGTAGATATAAATATAAGTATTAGCTATAGGAATATATTCCAACTGTAAGTTTATTAAAGTTCTTTGTCCCAAGTTTCATTCATGTATTATAAATGAAGTATGATTATCTCCTTGATACATGGCCCGTCCCTTCCAAACAGTAAGTTTCAAATGTTGAACAGGTGTTACATCGACAAACGTGACCGAAAGTCTAAATAGTTTAACCGGTGGTCTATTCGATCCCGATATCAAGCCATGCCTCCCATAATCTTACTACCCATTGAATTTCCATTCTGACAGAAATTATGCTCGATATTTTGACTGTAGTATACACGCTAGGGATGATATAACGTTGCCATTTGTCACACTTCATCATGACGATGATGGTCTCACAGTATGGTGATTATTTGACGTGGTCGTACTAAGCTTAATGTATAAAAATTTCCCATATGAGTACAAACCGCTTATCCATTCGGTGAAGTAATTGTGTTCATTTATTACAAAGACGCGAATTATCTGTACCGAAGTAAAATTCACGAGGAAAGTGCCATCTTCACTGAAATATAAGAATTGTTTGAAGTCACAGAAAATTCTTGTGAATAGAGACTGCCCTCGTTTAAAACTTTTTCGAAGAAAGTTTTCCCGCGCCACTCCACAGGTTCTTTCGATTGTTTTACTGTCACTCGACACCAAAGTACTTCACACTCGCTCGGAACGTTTAAACTCGGATGATACACGCATTGCTGCATTCTTATAGCACCGAGGCGTCGTATATCGGCTGGGTAGATTTGCGCAACTACGACTCGCCGTTAGAATTGTCAGCCCTTTAAACGGACACCAAGAAGTGCCGTTCGGCGCGCTGAAAATTCGAAATTCTTACGCCATCAATGAAATTGAGGATGAAACCGAGGGGATTTTGACGCCCAAAACGTTGTACGTTTGCACGAAACTCTCGTGTCTATAAATATCGGGCTGTTGAATGCCGCCCGCCATAGAGCGATTCCAGTGGCGCTATCTGTGAGAAACATCGCGCATATTTTTTCCAGGGACGCGAGCTTCGATTCGAGAGCCCGGGAAGATTTTATCTGGAACAGCGAAGATCGAAATATAATTGCTAGGTGCTCCGGGAAATGTTAGCCGGTATGGCCTAGAAATATTTTGAAGGAACGGAAGGCAGGGATGAGATTATATATGAGAATGATTTTTGGAAAAATAGTCGGAATTAGATGAACGATAATGGAGACTCCGAAAATAGCGGATTAGTTTTTCCATTTTCTTCGTGCTTTTCATAATTCTCGATTCGATCGATCGAATATAGTGCGCGCCTGCTATCGGCATTTGTACCATTCTTACTATGTAATGATATAATTGATTATTTTTACGTAAAGCTCGTTTTTGTGTATAGAACAAATTGCGTTAAGCGATAACGATTTATTTCCTTATTCGATCATTTATTAATTGGAGGCCTTTGAGAGCGTGCTTCAGATACAAACAATACAAGTTCAATGTACAGGATAGAGTTAAAGAAAAGAAATATTATCAGCTTCTTTGATCACTAGATCGAGATTTTATTTACAACTAGAAGACGAACAATGCATGTATGGTTATAATGCCTCTGCATCGTAAACCTTATTATTCATTTTTCCTTTGTGATTTCTAAACATTAGGATACTTGAACGATCACTTCGTTAGTTTTATTTTTTTCCAGTCAGAGCTCGCGGATATGCTTCTTTGCCAGCTGCAAATAAAATATTCTTGATACGTACAGATTTGAAAAGACCGCATACTTGACAATGATAAGTTTGATAACCCATAAGGTAATATCTATTTTGAAAATGGAGATTTCCGGTTTCACGTTAACTCACGCGACTTACTTTATAATTTATATTATGCTACCATTAAAAATCTCTATCTAGTTTTCCCTAATGTACACATATAGTCTCTTAAGAATTCTTCAATTTAACGTAAAAAGAATATCAATCGGGAATGATTAGGAAAAGGCATCGTATCTTCAAAATAATAAAATTCATATTGAACAATAGCCAGAGTTTCTTTTGCCTTCTCATGAGAACTGGAAGTGCAATGATGGTGGCTAGGAGTTTTGTAGAGAAGGCATAAGTGATAGCCACTCCATCCAGCACGCTCCGGCTAGGGCCTTGCTTGGCAAACGAGTAGTGTTCATTAACGTGATGGCGATTCTCGCGTAGAACGACTCGGATCCCGATAAGGGTGGCATTCTACTGGGTTTTATGTTGGTCGGTGGTCAGTGATCGGTAGCCAGCTTCTTAGGTTGGCGTTCCTGAGCACGCTTAAGCCGCTGCATCAGAAGGCTGTGCAATTGGTCGACTTCTTTCGGTGCTGCTTGCACGATGAAGATTCGAATATCTCCATGAACATCCATAGCGGTTAATCGTAATGATTTTGGGCCCGCCCTCTCTGCTGTCATGCCCGGCCATACTTTAGTATTTAAAACCAATCTTTGAGTTCCAGCTGTTCGTCCTACCAATCGCGATTCCTCGTCACGGTCGTTTAAACGCAGCGTCCCTCTTCCTCTTTCTTGCCAACCACTAGTCGCCTATTACAATAATAACTTGTAAAGCACTATCGAAATATTGATTGTCAGTAGTAATGAGATATTGATGTGTACCTTGTCAAATGCAAACAATTTACAATTGATTTGAAGAACATTGGTTTCTCCTTCTTCACCAGTGAGTAACGTAACTTGACTGTATTTGCGTTTGTTTGCCCTGTTAGCTTCCTCAAGCTCCTGTGCCGCCTGAGATAACGTCAGTCCTGGTCGGCTTGTACTGCGACATACGGCTGCGGCATTTGAAAATAGGAGTTCCGAGGAACCATTTTCATTTGATTCTTCGTCCTTGCTTTCTTCCTTTTCAGAACTATCCGAACTTTCCGTGTCGTTTGCAACGGCCACTCTTTCTTTAAGGTTTTGCCCGAAAACAAAGCTGGGCGTGGAAACGCTCGGTGCCACCGTGCTATTTACATTGTTTTCAGAATCTTTCGTACTTGCGCCCAGGGGTAAAAATTTGGGCTTTGCTTCCTCAGCTGATTTCTCTTCGCTGTTTGTCTCTTTAGAGACTTCATTATTATCATTAGGTGCTGTAGTCCCATTATCCTCTGCTATGGCGCTATCGTTAACCTTTGTGAAGGGATTGTGAAACTTAGCTGGTTGCAAAACATTTTTTGTAGATGGTCCTGGATTACATGTCACTGCACATAACTGTGATGGCCTTAATAAGGTAGATTTTAGTTTTGGAGAATTTGAAAATTCGCTAACTCCAAAAGAGTTTCCAAACTTTGAAGCTGCTAAGACAGGACCTATGAAAATATTCAAATGTAAAAGTTGACGGCTTAGACAAATGTGCAATCATCAATATTATTGTTAATATTTGACCTATTAAGGTATAGAAATATCATCGTAGAGATTAAATACATATTTGTATGTATTTATTTTCATACACATAGTATTACTTACAATGTATTTTACTGCCAGATTTAGCAAAGGGAGATGTAGATGTCTCAGGATCATTTTCCACAGATTCATCTTCCTTTTCCTCTGAAAATATATATTCTATATATAAAAGTATTTTACAAAATAATTGGTATTAAAGTAAAAATAGTTTGTGCACACTGGCAAAATAAGAACAATGGATTAGATTAGATAATTCATAATGGATAAAATTAAAAGTTTTAAAAGAAACGAATATGTAAGTTTTTAGTGTTATAATCAATTCTATGATGATATTAAAATAAAATTTTTTAACAAATGCAATAGAATCAATAAGAACTGAACAGAAGCATTAATGTAAACATGCATACTTATCATAAGTAGGGTTATAGTGAGTTCTAATGATACAAGCTGTCATGAATTTGTAAGTTTTACCAAAGCAAAAACTCCTACCACTATTAACATTCAATAATTAGAAAAAAAAAACACACTTTATCAGACATTTTATTGTCTATTATAGTTAATACTTGGGACTGTACAAGCTGTAACTGATTAGTTGTATTCCAACATTTTTTAGTGCCATAGCAGCAATATTCTAACCGTTTATGGAGTTTTCACTGGATTCTTCAGGAGAGTCAAACTGCATGATAATCTGCGGCCGTGGACCATTTGTTTCTTCTGCACTCTCTAAATACAGTAGAAGCATAATTAAAATTATTACCAATCAGAAATCACTGTACGTTCTACGAGTATAAATCTAAACAAAAAGCTATCGACAAAATTTACACCACGGTACATGTTCTTATATTGAAAATTTACGTAGATTTAAATTGTAAGACTATTAAATGTTCCCTATCTATTAGGTAGTGTATTGAATATGATATAAACACGTTTTCCAATGACCAAAACCACAAAACGCACCCTTGCAATCCGCCATTTTTTACGTGCAAATGGATGCGAACCGGTGCTGCCACCTTCTAGAATAAACGATGAATAAAAATTTGTATAATAAAATTTTCTGGGAAATTAAAAAATATATGAACAAGATTTTCCAAAAATAATTTTTGTATTCTATCCAACTTATTGTTATATTTAGTCCCTTGGAATGTGTACCCCTTCAATACTTTTATCATAAAATATGGACAAAATCAAGAAATGGTACAAGACCAATATTAATTAGGATCTTTGTTTCATTTTTAAAAACTCGTTTCTATCACAGAAACTGAAATATTTTTGAAAAGCGGGAATTTTATAACTCCATTATCTAATCTACAACTCTAATTGTATCACATTTTTATTTGAAAAATATAGTGAGATCAAACCAATAAGCATTATTTTTTAAAAATATATGTGACTTGGAAAAATAAAAATGAAATTCATAAATAAAATAAATGGCATTGAAATATGTATTTTCGAGTAAGTGAATTAAATGATGTTACTTTTCAATAATAAATATATAATCAGAAATTTTCAAACAAAATATATATTAAAACCTATCGATTAATTATTTAAATGTGTGTTCCATCATCATATCCGAATTAATCCATATATAAAGATTCCATCACTCATTTATAATACGGTAATCCAAAAACGTAGAAAACCCCTTGAAACATTTCCCCTTCCATAAACTATATCTGTCTCTTGAGCGTAGTATGTTTGAGCGTTTCTCACTTTTTCAGGAAGATACTTCTCAGACGATACTTCATTCCCCAATGAATGTATAAAAGATTCATAATGTCGAACTTAATGACGATAGATGGAAGCCTTGGTGAAGGTGTAAGTTAATTTTGATTAATTTTTTTCGAATATTTTCTTATTATGAAATCATGCACTTTATAAGGTTACAATAATTATGCGATATTATTCTATACATATTTAAGTAAATTGTTTACTGCTTTATGAGATGTGTCATTGTATTACAAAGTCATGTTGAAAATAATGTCCGATTTGTATTATTAATATTACTTCTTGGAGCACAGTACTGCTTTGTTATAAATGTCTCACATAAGTTATAAGTCATTGATTGATAGATAGGGTGGACAAGTATTGAGAATCGCACTGAGCTTGAGTACGTTATATGGCATTCCTGTGGAGATTACCAATATTCGAGCAGGCCGTCCTAAGCCTGGTCTTGCTGCACAGCATCTCAAAGGTTATTACATTAATTTCATCGACACAATGTTAATGGAAGAATTAATCATATTTCAACCCTGTATAAATTGTAGGTGTGGAATTAGTCAAAGACATGTGCGATGCTCATGTGACAGGAGCTTATGTGGGTTCAACACGGCTTGAGTTTTGGCCAAGAGCTTTGAGACATTATAAACCAGAATTCAAAGCTGATGTACAAACAGCTGGCTGTATTTGCTTGTTAGCTCAAGTAGCATTACCATGTGCATTGTTTATGCCAAATTCAAGCCCTGTGAGTTTTATTTTAAAGGGTGGTACAAATGTTCCTATGGGACCTCATGTAGAATACTTTACTGAGGTTTTTAAAAAATTGCTTACAAAATTTGGAGCTGATTTCAATTTTACAGTTGTAAGACGGTAATTAAATACAACATGTTCGTTTGCGAAAATATATGACTAAATGTCAATGAAATTTATTATTTATTTATAATTTACAAAGAGGATACTATCCAAAAGGCGGTGGTGAAGTACGGCTTCAGATACAACCAGTAAATAATTTGAACGCTGTCACTTTAATGGAACCTGGACATCCTGTCAGTATATCTGGATGGTCTTATGTCGCTGGCTCTGTGAATATTAATGTACGTATAATATTAATTTATCATTAAACATATTACAATGTATATTCCTACGAAATCTTGAATGTTATAGGAAGCCAATAAGATGGCATCAGATGCAAAAAGTATTATAGTGGAAGGTTTACAGAAACACAATATAACTGTTCCAGCAATTAATATAGAATCGTACAGAGAAGACAGAGGAATGGCAGTGGGAAATGGATCTGGTATAAAGTAAGTTCTTACGTAGATAATTTTTGATTTGCTTGACAAATTTTTGTTAGGACTTGCGTGTGCTTAGCAACAAATTTTTATGGGTAATGTAACAAATTTCAGTCTCGTGTGTCAAACCAGTGAGGGATGTACGTTTGGGGGTTCTGGATTGGGATCCAACCGACGAGAAGATGATCCACCAGGAGTTATAGCAGGCAAACAAATTCTTGAGCCTATCTTGAAAGGAGCATGTGTTGATGAGCACTCACAAGATCAGGTGAAACTTTAAAAAAAATATTGATAAAGAGAACTATCTGTATCGCATTAATTAAAATTTATTACAGATAATAATTCTTATGGCAATTGCCAAAGGACGTTCGAGGATACGTGTGGGAGAAAATAAACTCACGCGTCACACAGAAACGGCTATTCAGATTGCTGAACTCATGTTAGGTAATCGAGGCCTTCGATTTTCTTTATCTGCAAGTGGAAGTGATGGGGATTCCGCCCCTTATGTCTTAGAATGTGAAGGTTGTGGTCTGGTTAACAGTAGTTTTCACCAGTGACAGTAATTTAACGTTTATTGCAATTTGCATTTTGTTACCAAATATATGCGTATAAGAAATGTAGCTTTATACATTTACTGTGGAAGGAATTGACACGTTAAAGTCATTTCAATTGCGAACAGTTTTTGTAACATGTTTTATTGACTATCACATATTATACATTCAAATCTTCAGTATTGCAGTGATCTTTGCAGGCTGTAGGCAGTATTGCAGTGATCTTGCACGGCACATACATTATCATATCAACGTGAGATACTTTTTTTGTATCAGCTCAAACTTACAGTTAGAGACAAAAGTTTCTATGGTACGGTTATATAATCACACGTTAAAAATAGATCTAGTCTAAATCTTATTACTTTACAACGTGATTCGAAAATGATCAATAATAAAATTAATACATTTTTTCTCATATTCGCACACCTACACGCTTCACACTTTAAAGGAAAATTCAAGTGATCATTAATCATTCTTGTTTTTGCCTGAAGAATGGCTCAATAGCTCGCAGAAACTCCTTCTCGAATTGTGCTCCAGAAAACCGATTCACAGACGCTCTAAAAGAATAAACCATTAAAAAATAACGAATTACAATTACGTTATTTAATACATTATAGTATACGTAACGTTTATTAATTACCTGGCAGCATTCCTGATTGCATCTTTATCCTGAGGATTCATATTTATTATATGCTTGATCACCTCGGCGTACTCCTCAGCTTCATCCGCTAAAAATCCAGTTTGACTACTCGTTTGAGTTTCTATAATATCAGCTCTGAAAATGAGAAACCAAAACGCTCAATTGGTACTAAACACGATGAGATATGTAAATTTGTGTTCTTAAAGATGTAACAAAACCTTGGTCCACCAGATGCGTGCGCGATCATAATAAGTCCAGCAGCCATACATTCTACTACACCAATACCAAAATGTTCATTCCACATTGCGTGTAGACCTATAGTCCCTTGTTGTAATTCCGACACAAGTTCGGGGTAAGGAATGTTAAGTTTAAATTCGACATTTTCATCAAGTGCCAAATGCTTAGCCAAATCCTGCATGTCCTTTACACGTTCTTCATCCTCAGCATTGCGACAAGAACCAATCAGGACCAGGCGTATCTTAAAGAACATAACAATATGATTGTTTGATGTAATCAATGTATATTTTGAGTGAATTGTGTAATAATGAATAATTCTCAAAACAGTATTTATAAAATATTTCTCACTCACTTTTTCCCAGACTTCCTCTTTGACCATAGACCGAAGATTGTACATTGCTCTCAACATTAGAGGATGTCCTTTTTCGGGTCTAAACTGTCCTACCGAAACTATGCGTATAGAGTCCCTTTTGTCTTCATCCTTAAGCAATGGTAACTTTGTCAGATGCTCCACATCGCATGGTGGATAAATTCTATGAGTACGTAGTGGACATTTCCATATTGAATTTATATGGTCTTCTGTCCATGAAGAATTTACCATTACTGTGTCAGCACATCTACCAGTCCATCCATATAACTGTACAAGTTGAAAAACATTTCCGGTTATTTATTACTGTTTCTGTTATACTATGATAAACGTAAGATATGCAAAGACATGTAAAAGAGACTCACAAGTGCAAACAATTTATAGTAAAAAATCTTTCCTGCAGATAAGAAAGGATTCCTTGCAATAATACGACGATTATTATGTGAAACGATTCGACGGTATACATGTTTCAACATATCAGTTGAAATCGTTGGATAATGTGTGTAAGAGCCAACTTTGCACCCACCAATATATTTGAACAATGGATACGTGAACGCATATCCCATTGTATCAATATAAATATCTAGAAAAAAAAGTATGTGCTAGATACAGCTAAAAGCAAGTTTTGAGCTGGTAATAAGAAGCATGTATTACCTGGCTGTAAACTATCTAATGCTTCAAAACCTAGCCATACAGAGCCCAAACTCTGACCCAAAAGTGTGAAATAAGGATACATATCAGCTTCTACCCATTTACGCCGATGTAAGTATACAAATTGTATATTTGGTTTTAATTTGATATTAAATGCTTTTTCTGCTCTTTTAAGTATCTGTTCAGGATCAGCCTCAAGATCTCCAGTATATACTGCTATATGTACATTTGTATATCTATCAATATATAAGTATATATGTTACATTAATCACAAGAGATCTTTGAATATTGTGATGGACTGTATAATTTGTACAGTGTAGATTATCTTACTTTGTCTGTATGGCTTTAATAGCAGCCCAAAGTACTCGTTCTCCACCACCCCCAGCATTGCAATAAGGATGGAAAAAGGCAACGACTGTTCCATTCTGCGTTCGCTCTGCTCGTTTCTTTGCATACAATTTCCTCCAATATATTATTGCAAAAGGTAAAGCAAAAATAAGAAATAAAGCTTCTATAACAGTGACAAAAAATATTGTATTTATAGTGGCCATGAGTGTTGCGCTGGAAAGAAAAAAAATATATTGTATAAGATTTCTCAAAGCTATATTCTCTATAATTGTATTTATTAATTAAGCGTTACATTTTTCTCAACAAATAACAACTATGTGTTGCAGATTATTAATAATGGAGCATAAATTTATAATTTACTAGGGGACAAAGTACTGTGGAGTATTTTATTCACAAGTCCTATTTCCACTGTAATATACTGCCAACTTATCTACTGACAGCTATCTATTTATATATCAATATTCTATACAATATTAAATTATATTTTTCGTACACAGTGCAGGCGTGTTTCATCTACAAATGTGCTCAACACGAGATGAAATGATCCTTACGTTAAGCAGCAAAAGACCATCTTTAACAGCTTCTTGTAATTTCACATTTGAAGATGCAGGCACTTAATAACGTATACGCGATTCGCGGATACTTGTATGTTGTGCATACAATCTTTAACTAACCTTTAAACATATGAGAAATAAGATGAACTCAAATTAAAAATTTTAGATTGGAGTAGAGAATATAGATTGGCAATGTAGTATTAAATTAATAATAACACATCACAAGCCATTCAAAAAATTTCCAAAAATCCATCATTTGCCTATGTGACTGATAATTGCTACACAATAAGTGTCTCAATGCGCATGCGCAGCACTTCGATATCTCGAAACTCATATCGATGGTAATCAAGTTGTCATGTCCATCTTTGTGAATCAGTTGTACAATTAACAATTGTGACGTGATAATTTTTGAATATTGCAGGTACCAGTCTGTTGGTATTTTAGTTCATAAGAATCATGCCAAACTAAGATTCAAAGCAAAAGTAAGTTTACTTACAATTTAGCCTATTTTTAACTTATTCTCATTCCATTACTTATTACTTTGGGTATATATTGAGTTCTAATCAGAAAGTCATTTATTATTTGATATTTAAAGATATCGTTTAATTCATTGATATTCTACGTTAGATGTCTTGAATTATCGTCTAACATTAAATTATATGTACTTTACTCAAGAGATTGTTATTCTGTGTGATCTGAGAGTTATACTGTGTTGAATAATAAATATTGAGGTTATAAAGTGATACATATGTATATATAAATGAAAGGCTACTGTATAAGACACAAAGAAATTCTAGTGATTACTTCTTAAGATGTGGTCATTTTTTTTGTAAACAATATAATCTGAATATGATAAAATTTGTTATCTTACAATACTATCTTATACATCTTATAATATTAAATTAAATATTTTTTGTTAATATACTTTTTATTTATATATTATTTTCTCTGAATGGCAACTGTACCTTATATTAATGCTTTGCTTATCATGTTATAGAAAAGAATGGAGCCACTAAACAAAGAACATTATAAAGAAGACACAACACAGTCACAAAATGACGAAACATCTTCCAAGAAAGGTTTGCATCATCTAACATTGATATAATATAATTTTTTAAATCCTAAAACATATATTTTTAACATCAGCAAGTAGATCAAACATATTCTGTCAGACTTGGGAATATAAATTGCAATATAACTTTATAATGGACAGAGATTTTTCAACACAATTATATTGAACTTAAAATTTTTGAGTATAAATAATATGTCAATACAAAATGAAGTAAAAGAAATAATTTTTCTGTCAGTTACATAATTTAGAAAAAAAGGTGTCCCTGAGAAAAACCAAAAAAATCATTAAATCGTATGTAGCTGTCAGACACATGACAATGATCTAGAATCAAAAACAATAATATTACTGTGATACAATAAAGTATTTAAAGTTGTTCAAGTAAGTAATGATATATATCCTTAATGATCTCATTACTAAATTTGTACTTGTTAAATAAAGTAATAGACTTTCACAGAAATGCGTTATAAAATCTTGAGTAATAGGTTATGAGTATTTGTGTTGTATATAATCAGTTTATCAACTAGTATAAATAGAAGCAGTCCCCAATACTAATTAGTTTGAAATGTCTGTTTTAGAAGAGGGCACTGGTCCACAAGTTTCCCAAATGGAAAAACAATCAACAGAGCACTTGCAGAAGAGGTGACTATAATAATACATATTTGAGTTCTAATATAAATAAAGGACTTGTCCTTTTTTTTGTAAACACCCGTTATACATTAGAACCTGTACATGAAAGATTGGTCCATGACCATGGGTGACTGTCCCTTTCTCTTTCTTCCATGCAAACAATCTGTATTATGTAGACCAGCCACTTGAAAATGAGACCAGTAATCTTGTTAGAACTATTAAAAGTGATGTGGTAACCACAAACCTTACAAAAAATAAGCAAATTCTCGTAAAGACCGTAATATCGTTATCTCAGCACATTCTTTCTTTTGTATATCACTACAGATAAACCATTTGATTAATCGCTATAAACATATAACTAAATATGGCATTCTAATAATCTCCAGCTAAAGCTGTCGACGCTCCATTCTACTTCTCTTGCAAATAGCTAGCCAGAGCCTCCATATTTATCCCCATGTAAGTTAATTTTGTAACCGGTCGACCGACAGTGTCTGTTACTTGATCAACGCAAGGCTTCCAAATGAAAAAAAAGAAAAAAAAAACAATAAAATTTAATCTACAAGTGGTTTGAATATTCAAAGTATTACGGCACTTCTGTATAATATGACTAACGATACTTATATATCGTGCGCACGTTTCCAAAGGAAGTATACTACTGGTCAATTATACAGTTGAAAAATAATCTTTTACACTTCTGATGAAAGTGCAGTTTTAACAAGTTTGTATTCACAGACATTGCAGTCATTCGTTTAGTGTCGGTCTGGAATCGAATTTTCCCGCTAGAAGCTTAACGATCAAACTGCTTACCTTATCAATCGATACGTAAACACTCGTTAAACAGCTTACATTACATTAAACAGGTGTGAAATGAGTATTCTCTTCTTTCAGTACAGTTGTAATAACGCTCCAGAGCTCATCGTAACCCTGGGAACATATAAATTAATATAATCGAAGCAATGCCATTAATTTTTGTAACTTCTCACATCATTACAGTGAAGCGAACGATGCAGTGACAGTGAGCTTGTATAATTCAAACCTTTTTTTTGTCATTAGATAGTCATACATTCAGCTCTAACGATATCAGTATTCCATTATTGACAGTGCACACGATTTCATTACCCGGGCGAGAATCGATGCACCCGGCCCCATCGGTTTTATCAACAATTTATCAACCGCCTATGATCCCATGTTTTTTCTTTCTATACGACTCTTCGTGCCTCCTCGTCTCTATGAATCTTACTATTTCGTATTTCGTGGTACGTCGATCTTTTTGAACATTAGATCGTGACTGCGACAAGAACTTGCCCCACTTTGTCATAATCCATATTGCATAACTAGTTATACTTTTGTATTAGCATGACCTAACAGTGTTTTTGTTTATGTCAATAGTTCGGCATGGTAATCAGTTAATCTTAACCTAAAAACGTAAAAATACGGATAATCGGTCTGTACGGTAATTCGTGTTCGCGATTCGATAAAAACTAGATTTAAAATCGAAACTGTGTGGTTCGAGCATAGAAAATCGGTAACTTTTCGTCAATAATCAAATAATACTAATTCCATATTTTTATTATCATACGAATACGTCGTTTGCAGTAGCATACTTTATTTTCGTATAGTGTCTCAAGGAGTATGCTTTGTAGCGTGCACTTGAAATTTTTCGATAAGAATACATTTCAGTTATTACTAAATTTTTAAGCTGTTCTATTTTACACGGATGTTTTTCACGAGTACTTTACGAGCTTAGATATTCGATCTGTTGTATTAGTATCGCGCGTACTGAATTATCGAAGAGTCTATAGGTATATTAAGAATCGTGAAAATTGACCAGCAGTCTATTTACTTACATTATTCGTATGGACTAGTATATCCGGTCGCGCGTCGTCTAATGTTTCATTAGAATTACTTGGAGCGTTTGATCTATTCACGCGGAATCTTACGTCTGCGATTAGCCATTAGTATCCTGTATCGTTTGTTATGCATTAATCGTCTTACGTACTATTAGATGAATGCCTATACACGAGTAATGTCATCATACGATTTTCCGTCAGTAGACGCAAAAGCTCTTCCAGCGTGAAGCTCGGTCTCTCGGTGTAAACAGTGGAAAAAAAAAAAAGAAATCAATTTTCAATAAGCGGCCTTGCCGTTAATATCGAGTGACGTGTCAATAGCGAATGCAAAATTGAGGATCGCCGTTAGCGTATTTGCCAGGAAGGTATAAAAATTGAAAAAGAAATAATTCAAAGACACATAATGAGGAAGAGCGCGAACGCCTGGGGTTATCAGCAGCTGACTAACGAGACCGTTGGGTAAGTCGGAAATTGTACTGTTTGCGAATGTATTTGAAATATTCAGGATGTATGCTCGGTATGCGTTTACTATCTGTTCGATTTGGCTGTGGACAAAAAGAATACGATAATCATAACTTTTCTAACAGACTTCCGCTTGCGATTAGTTGCCTCAAATATAACTACTTATCGACACGTAACACGTACGAGTACGTAAGTTTGTACAATATAATTGACTTCGATCTCGTCCGAGGAGACAAAGTTTAAATAAACACGAGAAGATAGTCATACTTGATTACGTTCGTCTGTGTAGGATCTTTTATCGTCTTGCTTTTTATTTTACTTCTTTTTATGAATTATCACACGGAAACTTTACACTTTGGATGTTATTATTCACAATGTGACAATGTGAATGATACGTGAACTAGTTGCTCCCTCTGTTTCCTTTATCGAACAATGGAGTTTACGTTCATCGGACTTCTTGGACTTCCTGGTTGAGCTGGATATCGTTGAACCATTGACCGATGATTGTGTATCGATTTTTAGATACTTCCGGTTACCGTGTATCGTATCAAAAGTATATCGCATGAGGATTCGTTACAGTATGTTACATTATATTTTTAATGTCTATGGTAATTGAGATTGCGATGATTTACGAGGTATAGATACGGATGATAGTAACGTATGATACTTTTTGAAAAAAATGACAAATTCGATAATTAAAATTATTCCTATGTATTGTATTGTTCTACGGTTGTATATTGTTCGTCGCGATACGGTTCGTTTAGTTTAATAAATGACACGGCGCACTTAAGATCTATGTCTTGTATTAACATTGTATGAGATGTGCATTGTAATTTGCGCTCAATTCAGTACCGGTTTAGCAACTGCTGCTCTCACGGGGTTCAGACGTAGCAGTGGCATTCCGGGAAAACATGATTTTCCTAACGCGCAAAATCCTACCGTTTAATTGTCCCAGACTCGTGCGGCGTATGAAACTTAAAATAGCTTGGACTTACGTACATACTGTAGCATTATTTTCGCGTATAGTCCAGTCACCTGCCTCTCTCTTCTGAACTTTCCTGATTAACTCGCGCTGCCGTGACTTCAAACGAGCGCGGCACTCGTTCCCAACTGGAGCATGCGCTCCTTTCTCTCAATTAATGTCCGTAGTGCGAGATCATGGTATTGCCTATGAGATCGCGTTGCTGGAAAAAACTAAGGAATTTCATAGTCCAAGACGGCTGAACCGAGAATGAAATTTACGTTGTGTCAGTTTGACGCGACGCGAAGTCCGGAGAATTAAAGTGTCGGACAGTCGTGAAAAGACGAATGTAAATTTGTGAACTTTTTCTTTTTTTTTTTCTGTGAAATAACCAATTGCGTTTTTGATTATCGTGATTTAGCGTTTAACGCAATACCACGCGGAAACAAGATTTCGTTAGTCGATGGTGACTTGGTGATGTTGCATTTTAAAAAGTATTAATATATCCTTATGTGCTCGACGTATAATTCTTGTATGCTCGTTGGGCCAAGTTTAAGGATCAGTGGTGGTTTTAGCTATGGCGATTTGTCTGATATATTCGTTAGTGATCTACGAGTGAGTGCGATCGATATTAAAAGGTACTTGGTCACGGAGTTTGCGAAATAATTTTTATAACACTGTTTCACGTCGATATGACGAAATTTCGAGGTCCTCTGGTTCACCGCGTTAAACTAGCCTATAACAACTTATCCAGTCTCGCTCTCACGAGAATGACGCACACGGCGGACCCAGCGCAGATTCCCAAATGTCCGGCGATCGTCGAAGAAACGAGGTTACTGGGGTCAGTAATTTTTAATGTGAAGTTTAACGTTCTCTTTGACGCGAAGATCCATTGAAATGAAAAAATTAGGTATGCCGATTTTTTAAAATAAAAAAAAAACAAACGGACTCGTTTTCTTCTTTTGTACGCGCCTGAGAAATTGTCCTTAAGAAAATTTCCTGTTAAGAAAGTGTAACGACAGCTTCTTTTCTTTTTCTTTCTTTCCTTTCACTCTGGCGCAACGCTTGAAATTACTATGGAATCACACGACCGTATCGAATCAGAGTTTAGCCTGGTCGATAAGCCCTGACGTAGAATTATCTTATCTGAATTCTCGTAAGAGAGTGATCGGCGAACAAATAAAAGCCAAATCATATTTTATTTCGTCGGGTGATAAAGGATAAGGTCCTCGATGCTTATTGGCTTATCTTATTAGATATTTTTATTTTTATTTCAATATTTTTCGGTATTCGGATCGCTATTTCATTGTGTACAAATGTTTAATAAAGTCTATTTATCATACCGTACGTGCTTTTAATACTTGTTATCAACACATGCAGATATACACGTATTTGGTATCATACCGTATGTGCTGTTAATACTTGTTATGAACGCATGTAGCTATACATGTATTTGGTATCGCGATTCACGATTGTATATGATATACGATCTTGTTTCACGTTTGCAGAACGATGAAGCGTTTACACGAATAATAATAAACTAGCGATGTTCGATTAATCGTATCAACGTGTGGCAGATATTCATTTTCGATATTTTGGAAGAAAAGAATTTTTTTTTTCTTCATCCTTCATATTATTTACATGCAACTTCAATCAAAGGTATAGGCACGTTAATTGCGATAAATTATTAATTCTTTATGGTTGACTGAGTCTGAACATTTTTTGCACTAAGATTTATTCTTCGTGATTTCTAGAATTCATTTTTTTTCTCTAGTTACACTCGCGACATTCACTTCGCAGCGACGTAGGACGGTTTACGCGTAAATAGAAATACGGCATAATTTTTATTCGATTGAATTCGAGCAATTAGAGGACAATGTTTCTCTATTAGCATACGTCATTCTAATATAGTTTCCTCATCCACTAAATTTCAATTCACGTGATTGTACTCGACGTATCATTTACATAGTGGAACAGTGTTTGTACAGATTTTATTTCCTTGTCGAAGCTATGTACGTATAGTATGAGGAACGTCTTACGAATTTATCACGAATAATACGAATATTAATTATGATAGGATAGATCGTGAACGAGTGTCGTGAGCAAAATTTGATCCGCTTCTCATAAAGTTCATCCCCACTGCACACAAGCAGATATAAAATTTCTTACGAAATATTACGTCTCTTCGCGAGAACAAGAAGCGTCGCAGGCAAAATAAATATTGTCTAGTTTCACGATAATACGGTAATTCGAAAGATTAGTTAGTCACAGAAAAAGCGTACTGCTATGATTACGAGAGTTTTTAAAATTCTATTTTTTTTTCTGTGTACAATTAAAGTCGCTATCGCTTAAATTCAATCCCGTGTTGAATTGAAAATTGTACGGTTCGCGAAGGGAACGATTTTACGAGAATTGAATGTGCATTTGATTATACGCGATCATTGTATATAGATAATCGCTCACGCGATGCCGATGGAAAATGATAAATTACCACTTCTTCGCAAAAAGTATGGCACGATGTATGATATTTGGTAAGCTTGATTTTTGCTTGGAATTTCAGTTCTTCTATTTGTCATCCATTATTAATTTTCTCGGTTAGGCTCCCTCCTCCCTGTCACGAGACTCAGTACATCGGCCATTTTTTTCTTTTAGAATTCTACTATAGACGTTGGTACGATCCTGCTGCGACTGTAGATATACGAGAGACGTGGAAATAAACCTTTTACGAAATTTGTCTAATCGTTATTATTTTATGATAACAGAAATCAAATTTTGGGGGTTTCATCTTTGTAGGGTTCTTACCGTAATTCGAAAATTTTCTTTTTTTTCCCGGTAGGAACATTGACGACGATGATGATTTTGACGGAACGACACATCTGGTGCGTGTACCACGATCGACGGAAGTCAGCGATGCGTCATCGAGCACGAATAAAATTAAGATAAACATCGAAGGGATGAGCTGTCAAAGCTGCGTGAAAAATATCGAGGGCACCATAGGAAGTCGACCGGACGTTGTCAGCATAAGGGTAGTTCTGGAAGAGAAGGCTGGTTACATTGAGTACAAAGTGGCTGATACCACGGCTGATGCATTGGTAGAAGCTGTTAATGACATGGGATTCGATGCTTCACTGTCAGTGTATAACAATGACGTTACCAATGACAGTGCTACAGCCCTACAATCTGATACTAGTACCTGCAGCATACATATCGACGGTATGACATGTATGTCATGCGTTAAGAGTATAACTGGTAAGGTTTCTTTATACGGTTTAAATTGTCAGTATTGTGAGGTATGTGAGATGAAACTTTGTGACGTAGGTACAATCTCGGAGAAACCTGGTATCAAAGACATTGACGTCAGTCTTGAGGGCAAGGAAGCAAAAGTCTGTTACAGCAGTGGAGACGTAACTGCGAATCAGATAGCAAGTTATATTGAGGAAATGGGCTTTGATGCTTTTGTCAAGGAAGTTAATGGTCGATTGCAGAAAACTGTCTCGACGCCAACCACAAATAATAATGTTAAAAACGGTGACGTAGTTATACAGATGAATGGCGGTGGTGACGTCAAGAACGAGGAACATTTGTCTAAATGTTTTTTACATATAAAGGTGTGGATGCTTGAATATATATATATTATTTATTAAACATATAAACGATATATTAAAACATATATATATATATATATATATATGTTTTAATATCAATTTCGTGTACGAGTTCTTCTTCTTTTGTTGAAGTTTATTATTGCATCTTTAGGATTTTTTTGGTTTGTTTTGTATTATTAATCGTTTTATTTTATTAGGGGATGACCTGCGCCTCGTGCGTTGCTGCTATTGAAAAACATTGCAAGAAGTTGTATGGCGTAGACAGCATTCTTGTTGCTTTATTAGCTGCCAAGGCGGAAGTTAAGTACGATCCTGAAAAAATACGACCGGCGGATATTGTTTCTAGTATTTCAGACTTGGGTTTCCCGACGACTTTGGTTGAAGAATCCGGTACTGGTGATGGCGAGATAGAATTAAAGGTATGATATCAAAACAATGGATAACAAGAGTTGATGCTGATTGAGTTACAGAAGTAAACAAGCCGCAAGTTGAAACTTGCAATTTGCTTCCTCCGAATCGTATGTAGTGTACGAAGACACTATATGAGGAAGCATATTTATTTTCTTTTTAATCTTTGGCTTTCTCATAGATGAATCTTTGTTTACTAACGACGATTTAGAGGAAGCAAATTGATAATTTAAATCCTTGGCTTCCTCATATAGAGTCATCGTATACTACATACGATTCGGAGGAAGCAAATTGCAAGTTTCAACTTGCGGCTTGTTTAACGTGAGTGCTAAATTTGATACACGTCACAGCTGTATGATGTTCTATACTTTTGGAAAGTTGAAGCTGATTCGGCCGAAATGCAATACCAACCAACCTTGGATACAAATCTCTTCGTCAAGAACTATTTAGACGAATATCAAAAAATTTGCAATTGCTAGAGTGATAACGCCCTTTTTTTGGAAATTTAAAAAACTACATAAAATCCGAACCGCAGCTTGAATAATGACGAAATTTATAGTCAATGAAGGGACTATAAAGCTGTACGTGCCTGCAAAATTCGGGGGCTGTAGCTAAAACCGTTCTCGAGTTATAAAAGTTTGAATTTTGGGAGGCCATTACACAGACACACACACACACACACACATCCGGACATTTTCTCCAAATGTGTTTTCCGGACATTTTGGCACATTCTAAGCATGGTGACATGAAAATCTCAAAAAAAAATTTCCCATCGTCACATAGCTTCCTCTATGAGGAAGCAAGAAGGACTGGCGTATCATCTATAATATTCTCTTGTAGATTTCAGGAATGACGTGTGCTTCGTGCGTTAATAAAATAGAATCGACAGTTAAGAAAATGCCTGGTGTTACGTCCGCAATGGTTGCACTCACTACTCAACGTGGAAAGTTCAAATTTGACGCTGAAAAGACCGGCGTAAGAGACATAGTGGAGGCCATTAATAAATTAGGTTTCAACGCAAGTCTATTTAGCAGCAAAGATAAAGAGAATAGAGGATACTTAGATCACAAGTAAGAATATTGAATTTTTCGTTAATGAGCTAGGTTCTTTCTTTATTTTAACGTGTAGCATACTTTATTTGTCGTTTTCAGAGAAGAAATACGAAAATGGCGATCAGCTTTTTTAATATCGTTAATTTTTGGAGTACCATGTATGATAGCCATGACTTACTTCATGTTGATCATGTCAATCGACAGCAAAAATAATCACAATATGTGCTGCATACTACCTGGTCTCTCGTGGGAAAATTTGATTTTATTCATTTTTTCTACTCCTGTACAGGTCAGCCATGAAATCGCATGAACTAGAGCTCCGGAACTATTATTGCTGTTACAAGTGATTGCTTACTGTATTCTAATTCGTTTTTTTTTTACCGCAGTTCTTTGGTGGTTGGCATTTTTACGTTCAAGCGTACAAGGCCATTAAGCATGGTTCAACCAATATGGACGTCCTAATTTCTATGACTACAACAATATCTTATGTTTATTCTGTTGGCGTTCTCATGGCAGCTATGATAATGCAAGAGAATTCAAGTCCTCAGACTTTCTTTGATACACCTCCCATGCTGTTAGTGTTCATTAGTTTAGGAAGATGGCTGGAACATGTAGCAAAGGTATTTATTTCCAAAACGATTCAGAATCATTCTCCTCCTATGGTAATTTTGTTAAAGACTATGATAGTTCTATATTATATTTTAGGGAAAAACCTCAGAAGCTCTCTCAAAACTTTTGTCCTTGAAAGCGACGGAAGCTACTCTAGTGCGCCTAGGCGCTAATAATGAAATACTGTCCGAACGTTTAATTAGCGCTGATTTAGTGCAACGTGGTGATACATTAAAAGTAGTGCAGGGGGCTAAAGTACCCGTGGACGGCAAAGTACTGTCCGGTCATTCGACATGCGACGAAAGTTTAATAACCGGCGAGAGCATGCCAGTGCCAAAGAAGAAAGGATCTGTTGTGATAGGCGGTTCGATAAATCAAAATGGTCCATTACTGATTACGGCCACTCATACCGGCGAGCACACGACGCTAGCACAAATTGTCCGTTTAGTCGAAGAGGCACAAACGAGCAAGGCTCCCATTCAGCACTTGGCGGATAAAATAGCTGGATATTTTATACCATTTGTCATAGCTGTCTCTACGCTGACCTTAATTGCTTGGACAGTCGTGGGTTACGTGAATATAGACTACCTCCCACTCTCGCATAGTGATCAGATTAACAAGGGGAGATTAAATAGAGAGGAAATCATATTTCAATATGCATTTAGATGCGCCTTGTCCGTATTAGCTATTGCTTGTCCTTGCGCATTAGGTCTGGCAACACCTACTGCTGTTATGGTTGGTACTGGGGTCGGTGCACTGAATGGAATTTTGATAAAGGGCGCAGAACCTTTAGAGAATGCGCACAAAGTCAAATGTATTGTCTTTGATAAGACCGGAACATTGACTTATGGTGTGCCTGTTGTTACAAAGATTGGATTGTTTGTCAATGACAAGGTTTGCTCGGTAGCAAAACTTTTGTCTATCGTGGGCACTGCTGAAGTCAATAGCGAGCATCCTATTGCATCAGGTAAGTTATACGATTTGTAATTTTATGTCTGAGGGTGTATTATCATAATATGCGTTTAAGAAATGAATTTATCTTTCAGCAATCGTTCGTTATGTTAAGGAAACTATTGGGACTGAAATAAATGGACAGTGCGCGCGTTTTCAAGCAGTTCCTGGCTGTGGTCTTAAATGTACAGTTTCTCATCTCGCTGCGATGATGTCTTATGCTACTAAGTCGGAGAAAGTTACGAATTATGTGAATCAATCGAGAAAAATGTCTTCCGGCACATTTAACTTAAACAACGTTCCTATTGATATGGTGCCGATACAAGTGTCATCCCAAGAGAGACAAAATTTAGATCTCCAAGCTTTACTCAGTCCTGATACCCATGGCGATCAAACGGACACTAATGATGTTCACGACGTTTGTATTGGGAACAGGGAATGGATGAAAAGAAATGCTGTCGCTGTTCCACAAGAAGTCGACATGCGAATGATAGATGAGGAAGATTTAGGACATACCGCAGTTCTCGTTGCTATAAATGGCATTTTGGTTGCCATGATCAGTGTTGCCGATACAGTCAAGCCTGAAGCGCATTTGGCAGTTTACACTCTTAAGAGAAGAGGACTGGAAGTCATTTTGTTGACGGGTGATAATAGGAAGACAGCAGCCTCCATTGCCAGACAAGTATGGTGATATTCCATATTGAATTAAAATATTTCTTTCCCTCGTTAATTACATTATCAATAATCTACTGTCAGGTGGGAATCAGTAGAGTATTTGCGGAAGTACTACCATCTCATAAGGTGGCGAAAATTCAACGACTTCAGGAACAAGGACTGAGGGTAGCAATGGTTGGAGATGGCGTAAATGACAGTCCAGCTTTGGCCCAGTCAGATCTTGGTATCGCGATCGCTTCCGGTACCGATGTTGCTGTGGAGGCCGCGGATGTCGTATTAATGAGGGTAAATATCACAATCTAGTTTTCCCGAAATTCGCACACGTGCTTTACGTATCTTCAATATGAATTTCTTTTTTTAGAATGATTTGCTGGATGTCATAGGGTGTTTGGATCTCTCACAGAAGACAGTTCACAGAATAAGACTGAACTTTTTATTTGCTAGTGTGTATAACCTTCTGGGGATTCCAATAGCTGCAGGAGTGTTCAGTCCGTTCGGTTTCGTTTTGCAACCTTGGATGGCGTCGGCAGCCATGGCATTAAGTTCTGTGTCGGTTGTCGCAAGCTCCCTGTTGCTGAAACTGTGAGTGTCCAAATAATATCATTACATAAATCAAGAGGTCGTGATACCGATGGATCTAAATTAAATATTTGTTTAGATATCGCAAGCCTACAAGGATTACTTTGGAAACTCCAGAGTATGTTACAGCAATGCGTGCTCATTCTGCAGCCAGGATGATGGACGCTGATGCAATATCGTTACATCGTGGATTAGACGATGGTATGCCATCAATGTTACACAGATCAACATCAACCATATCCAGGTATGCCCAGTTTAACCACCTTCTTCCCGAGTCCTCACAGAATTTAAGCAATCCCACTGTATAAATGAAAAACCATGACAAAACTTTTCAAGTGCCGAGAACTATGCCGAAGATACAAAGAACACTTATGGATCTAATGTTTTTTATAAAAATGATGCTCTCGTTATATGACGATTCTGATTTTAAAATTGACTTTACGTACCTGCGTACTTATATGTTCAAGTGATGCGACTTTGAATACTCAAAAGTGTCATTAACCTATCTGCCAATTAGAACTAGGCTAAAATTATATTGCGTTGATTTTTCAATATGCTCCTGATGCTACATTGCTGTCACTGTGTCGAACATGCTTTTGGCAAACGTGTAAACGCAGTTGTCGTGTTGGATAATATTGTCATTCATACATTATGGTGAGAGTCAGTACTATTATTAATTATAGAAGCTGTGTACTAAACGGTCGGTTCTTCACCTCGAATTACATTTATCCCATAGTTGTAATAATGAAGATCGTATTTTTTGTAAGCTATTATTAAACGCAGATAGACCAAAGGTTATTGTCACTATGAAGATAAGTCATAGCTGGTTGCTTCTTTTGTTGATTCAGCCGATGCTTAAGTTTCTCTGCCAATTGAGGTTTCTACTTAATACGATAATAGTCGGTTTCGATAAATCGCCGAATCAAAAAGGGCACAACTGCAAAATGAATTATAGTCAAAAGAAATACTGCTTTCCCTCTGAGATGTTGAATATTACGTAATTATTTGTTGCTGTGTATAAATCTATATTATATATTTTGCGATTCATTTGCGTTAACTATTGTATAACACTTAAGTAGAAAAAATTTCGTTTGCTTACAATGTCACACTGCGTAAGAATCATTCATGTAAATATGTCATTATACAACATATATTCCTACAGGCAAGATAAGCCATGTTGCTACGCAGAATAACTCCAGATTTCTGAATAAATTGTAAGTTTATTCACGTAAATTTGTTCTACCGTAAATACTTAATGGTTCCAAGTTTTTTTTTTTTTTTTCCAACAAACAAAGAGTGAAATATATAGTCTTGTACTATACAAGTGCTGTGTTATGCTGTTTTAGACAATCGAATACGTTTATACTTTATTGTAATAAAATAACTAGGAAGTACACGTTTTGTTTTGCATTAATTTTTTATTAATTGTACGATTTATTATTCTGTGAAGTAATGGCTCGCTGATGAAGAGTTTGTGAGAGATAAGACCAAGTACAGAACTTCTGCAGCTGGTAAATTTTTAACTAATGGAATGTTTCATGCGCATTACTATTCGCATTGTCACATTATGCTCCTAAAGCCAAAAAAATGGTAGCACATATTTCTCATCTGACCTTTAACTCATAGTAACACTTTTTTTTTCCTTAAGCTTCTCATGCAATCGCTGATACTGCCTAACACGCCTTAATGCAATTTTATACAGTAGAATCCGTTTACAATGACGTCGAAGGGAAATGACAAATACGTCGTACTAACAATAAGCGAAGGTCATACAAAACATAAGATTAGAAAATTAAAAACTTCGTATTTTTCCTAGGTATTTAGTATAATAGAGAGAAAAATGAATACAATATGTATTTAGCTATAGAACTTTTAACATGTTTTTACTTAATTAAAAAAAAGAAAATGAACTGGCTAAACATAGAAACGCACCGGAAGTCGCAGGCACTGGGGAAGGGCGGGAGGGGTTGTGGAATCGAACGAGTGTTAGGAATCATGTCGGTCACTATAACCGGATATAATTTCTTAAAAATACGTCATAATAAGCGAAGTCATTATATCCGAACTTTGTTTCATAGAAGTTTATATGAAAACCAAACTTCGTACTACAATTAAGTCATATTAAGCGGTTGGTCAATATAGGCGAAGTCATAGTAAACGGATTGTACTGTAATAACAAGCGGTGTCTTCAACTAACAATTTTCTCTATTATATTTACACCAATTACAGTGCTGTAAATACTGCTCGTTTTTTGTGTACATGAGTTTTTTATTTTGTTATTACATGTTATATAAATATAAATATGCATACGTTATAATATAACCATATCTGGACAGTTAGTTGCTCACAGTGAAAATTGTCGAGTAAATGATTAAAGCATTTATATGAAAGCATTGAAATTCACTGTGAGATTCTATAGAGATAAATTGTTTTCTTTATGTATATAAATTGTATATTGATGGTCAATGTTTACAGGCTATTTAGCAGATCAAGAGCTGAAGTTGAGGGACGTCTACTGGGCGATGACGTCGATGAAATGGACCTGAGTGTTGATTTTTCTGGTTACCGAAACACCGCCAAAAACAATACAGCAATGACTCCGCTGTAAGTGTGTTATTATTTTAGTGATTTTATGTATCGACGTAATGATTTTATAATTTACAACCATTATCAGAGATATATAATCATATTGTGAATAATTCAGTAATATCGCCAATAATATGAATTCGTATGCATTTGTCATCAGTGCACAAGAAATCCAGCACGGTGACAGTGAAAAGTTTACGTAAGAAACGTGAATTTTAATCGACGGTATGCAAAAAAAAAAGCGCGTTGAAAGTTGCGTGGACCAAAGCTATTAGATTTAGAATTAAAAGGATAATTTTAAATTTGACGGGTTTATTTCTTTATCGAAGATATAATCATGCGCATTCGATATATTAATTTTTACGAATACATTGTAATATAGTTACCATCGGTGAATACGCATAATGCATCAACTCAAGTATTTTATTGTAATACAGACGTGATAATTTCTATTTGGATATTTTTTATAGTATAACTCATTCTTCTTAAGTGAATTTTATGAATTTATTGCAGTTATTTGTATATAGATATTTTTAGCCATCTCTACTGCCCGTTATCTAATTACGATACTTTGCTCTAAGTAGCCAAGATTTGTAAGAAAATTTAATACACAATTTTCTTTTGTATTGTATAATCCCGCGAGCCTCCACGAGGGAGCCGTTCTGTAGGATATTTTAATTATTCTAACTGTGGAACATGTTTATTCTTATCGAAGATACTTGCAATCCCGCCTTCCAGGATAAAGAAAGTAGAAAATTATGAATGGGGAAATCATGAAAACCATGTAATGTACTTACTTCTTGCTTACTAAATATATTTTATATTTATCTGTTAAATATATTTTCATATGCATGGGTATTTTCATTAATGTAATTGCTGCAGAAAAAGAAACTCTTATCGACTAAACAGTTTAACAAAAATTATTGATTAGAATAACAATGCAACGACCAGAAAGTATAAAATAATAAAATTAAAAAAATAATATTAATCAAGTGTTATGCAGGATGTGGTCCGTTCCAAATTGTCCGGTGATCCTGCAAATAATATATCTTTATTAAATTAAATAAATAATACTCTAATTTTATTGTATCACCTTGATTCATATTCATTTAAGAGTATTGTTCACGGATTTATAAGAATCAAGTAATAGATTTACACTTTATATTTACTTTCTGATTGATTCGACGTATACAGTGATTCTTGATGGTTCAAATACTTCTTTGTGAAATCAACCAAACCTTGCCGAAGATGCTGTATATCAGATGATTGAGCGGTCTGCGATATTACAGGTTTCTCCGAGTCAATGATCATGCAATCTGACGATTTAGAAGATTGTGTTTGCAGGTAAAAGTCAATGTTCGCAGATGCCATTGCGTTTGAATCTTGATTTCCAATACTTTCTTCGCACTCATCTAATTTTTTATCTTGTTTCAATTGTGAGAAAGTTGGAAGATATGACTCTAGATCATTCATAGTATTTGTATTTGAATTGGCATTTTGTTCGATATCACTATCACCAATAAAATTATTGCCCTGAATATTATTCATATCTTCTACTTTATTTATTTCAATATCCTGTCTAAAATTAACTGATGATTCACCAGTTACGTGCGATCTTGGTAGAATCGTATGTATACTTGGTAAGAGACCAATTGAACCTGATGAATCTGTTTGCATGACAAAAGAATTCATGCCGCTTCCTTGAGTCTTAATGTTACCAATACTATTGGTAAGTGAAGCTCCAGCATAATCATTTGGCGAATTGAGATAAACATTTGCATTGTGTACATTTTGCATACTATTCTCAAGAAAATTTTGATAGTTATTTACTGGTATGTTCGTTGCATTAGTTTGTTGTCCAAGATAAGCATAACGGATATTATTATTGTATGTCTGTGGATCGAGTTGCGTTTGAAAATTATTCCATACTGGCACTGTAGCTCCAGAATTCACTAAGTTGTTACTTCTATTCATTACGAAATTCTCATTGCTTTGTGATGGAGAGGAATGACTTGTATTGTATAATACATTATTGTTACTGTTTGTTGTTGCTACTAAGTTGTTGAATATTGAATGTCTATTGAATACACTGGGATTTATATATTGAAATGTATTCATACTTGATTCGTTGTTACTATTTAAAGTTGCACTTGAAATGTTTGGCAACATGTTTAAATGATTTGATTGGATTGTTGAATTATTGAAGATTGGAATTTCATTGTTAGAACTTCTATTATTTATAGCAGACTGATTATTTGTAGCTGAATGTAAAGCAAGACTGGAATATGTTGGACTCTCAGGCCATGTATTCGAAGAAGTGCATTTTTTGGGGGAATTTAATCCTACAATATTTTGAAATGGTCGATTATTGTTAGATTGAGCCATCAGTTGTGCGTCATTGCAATGCACGTACCCATAATAGCTGCTATTTCTGGTAATTGGTCTTTGTGTATTATTTAATGTATTGACAAGAGGACTCCATTGACTTATGTTTGAGATAGAACTTATTCTATTCAACTGATTAACGTCGGTATTAGTGCTTGCATCACATGTTCCAAATGGATATATATCTCTAGTTAAATCTATAAAGACTGGGCTTTTAGAAGTCTTCCATTTTTGACGCTGGATATTTTCCCTGTTCTCAGAGGAAGATTCATTGAGGTTGTTTGTACTTTTTTTCACCTTGTGCATACATTCTTTATCCGTATGATTTGAAATTACCATAGTTTTAGAAGAATTGGCACAACAGTGTTTGGGTGCGCAGCAGTTCATTTTCACTGGATTAATATTATGTTCCTTCTCCAGAAGCAACATGAATGGCGGCAAATTTGGATTAGCACGAAAATGACCATGAAATACAAATTTGTTATATAGGGTTTCAAGTTCATCATTGGTTAATGCATCTCCATTTAGTATTATTTGATCTTTGTCTGAAGCTTTTGCAGGTTTCTTTGGTACAGTTTCTTTGCGTTTCTTTGGTTTTATTTTTGATGCATTTGTGCTTGGTTTTTCTGGAAACGTATCAACTTGTTTTTTTGCTTTTACTATAGATCGTAAAGAATATGGATTAAGAGTATGAATGCTTTTATCATTTTGTCTCTTACTTGTTGTCTTCGAAGATTTTTTCTTTTGACCGATTAAATTCATGTTCTTACTATCTTGGATCTTAGGCTGTTTATTGTTTTGTTTTATTGTTGCTTGAACTGTTTTTGATTTACTGGCAATACATGGTGTCAATTTAACATCTGATGACTCATTAACACTTGTATTAACTTCAGTTGTAATTGAATTATTCAATCCATCGTTACTACCACAGCAGGTGATGAATTTAGGATAACATTTTCTTGATAGCGGAACTTTATCCTTATGTGGCTTAACCATGTTACATGTACCATTATTGCTTGTATCATTAAGTTCGTTTGGATTTTTTGATTTCTTTGTTTCACTTATATGATACTTTGCACTTGAACGTTGTGAATCATTAATAAGTGCTTGGTTAACAAACTTTTTTTGAGGTATACGATTTACTTTACTGTTACTTGAAGAATGGATATCATTTTCTCTACTTTCGTGCACCTGCATGTTTGCAGTAATTTCTTGTGGGATACGACGATCTTGAATTAATATCTTTACATTTTGCGTACCGGTCATTTTTGAATTTTCGTCCTCCATAACTGATGTTTTTTCAGTACCTTAATAAAAATAATTCGTATTCAGTTTTATTATCATTGGTTGGCAGCAGAAAATTAAAATAATATCTTGGGCGGTTAATCCGTACTTTTTATTATAAAAATATTACCAAATAAGCACTTCCCCAGTCTCTGTTGGGTGTTTACTGTAATCAACTGTAATCTTCATCGTGCAAGGGACTTTTTTCAGTGTTTACTAAATTCAAACGGTAAGACATGACCAATGAAATCTGCGTATTTATCGTAGGGTTTCCCAAGGATATTTAAAAACTGTGTTACTTAACCGGAGAAAAGTGAAAAAGTATATCAACAAACGATATACCTAGAAACATTTAAAAATCAAATTGAAATATTTACTGGATGCTAAACGTATGATCGTGCTGTATCTTTATTTTTAGGTTTAAAAAATGTAGATGTGAAATTAATGCGCCATTTGAAAATGAAATTATAAAATACATGAACTGCGCGTATATAAAAAGTAATTTTATTAAAAGATATATTATTAAAATTGCAACACACGTATATCTTAACGCTATTTACAAAATTATGGAAGTTCAAGTGCTTACAAGCAAGGCATGCTTTTTGAATGTACAATAAATACCTCATAAATATGCATTAATAAATTATATAAATTGATCGCAGTAGTTTTGTTAGACAGTCTTTGTAAAATCAGTGATAGCAATTTAAGCATAAGATATGTTCGCCACCATCATACCTATAATCAAAAACGTCATCAGATACGTTAAAGACCAATGAAAGGTATTACAATTACTTACATAATTAAAGAACAATTTCTGCAGAATGTTTCAAAGCACTTTGAACAATTAGCCAAACACGATGAACATAAAATTTGATCACAGTAATAACATTTTGTGGATTCATTTTGATCAATCATGCGACAACATCCACATAGGCCTAAAGGAATATCCTGCAATATGCAAAAACGCAATATCATTTTTAAATTCCTTTTGTTAGAACTTTAGAATAGTTTACCTTTATATCTTTCCCTGTAGTCTCGAGTTGCAATTTATTATTCAAAAACATTTGTTTCAAATTTTGTTGGGGTTTAGATTTATTAGGGCATAATACTTTAGGAGCAAACATCTCAGCAGGCTTTGTATCGATAGAATCATTTTCATTATGGTCTAACTCTTTAGCTCCTAGCTTTAGTAGATTTAGAGTTTTATCTGCAAAATAAATATTTTACAATGAAACATTTAGATAAATATGATTTCAAACGAGAAGAACATAACCTCCTTACCGTAAACTTTCTTCATTCGTGCCTCTTTAAAAACACCATTATCAACTTGTTTTTGTCCCACGTGCACTTTCAATTGTGGCGACAAATTATCATCAAATGGGCAAGCCCGTTTTGGCATTTTTTTATCAATATCGTACAATTTCTCGCCACAAAAGAGAAAACCTTCGTTTATGCATTCAAAAATATCTCTACTGCCATATTAAAACCAAGTTGACACATGGTTCTTGGCACGGAAATTGAATTGACTATCTAATGCGAATTTTGATTATATTCTTTTAATAATAAATAGCATTCCCCATTAAGCCATTATAAAACTCTTATCGCAGAAAAAATGATTATTAACCCAAACGCCTTCCAATGAATCGGAGTGAAATTAATTCCATGAAATAAATAAGACTGTGTTAGTAATGTTTGTTTATTATTAATGTTGCATTATTATTTTTATACATATTTGATATTGGCCATCAACAAATATGTTACAATTTTTCACTTCCTCATACGCGTCCATTTGCTTTTTTGCATGAAAACTGCCGATATATTATATAATAATATATAATGATTAATAGTCATTATACCTGATAATTATCAGTATTAATTGTAATACGGTAACTGTACATACATTGCAGCTATAGAGCTTATTCCATTAGGTAAATGAGAAATAAATATGTAACAACTCAATCCTATAAATGATTATACCTAACGCCTCGGCCACACCAAATCGATAACTACTAGCGATATTCCTATATATAAAAATTATCATTACAAAGCGTGTCTGACCGATTAAATCCCATCTAAAATGTCTCTAAAAACATTGGAGCATCCAAGAACATTTGCCGATTTGGCAGGACCGCGAGAGCTGAATCACATTATACATACACCGTTACTGTAGTTTAAAGATGACCTTCTTACACGTTACGTTACACGAAGAAAATTTAAGTTTGAAAATAAACTTCTTTTTCTAAGTAATTCGAATGGGCGGGAGTGTGGCAGGGGTTTCAAGGGTGGGCAGGGACGGCGACCAATTAAATTATAGTCCGTCTCACTAATCATGTACAATACATAGGTAGCGTAGTATTTTTGACATCCGCGTAAAAAAGTCACCTGAGGTGCGACCTTTGACCTTTTTCCGAGGAACTGTATAGAGCATAAGAAATTTCCCGAGGAAGCTTTTATCGACGTTAATTATGCGAGAACTTTGAAACCGACGGATGAAGCATTTGCAGCTAAATACTGCACATTTAATGTTAGATCCATTTTTTTCTCTTCAATCAAATTCTTCGAGAAGATCGAAATACTAAAAGGAGTCTGCAATTATCTAGGGCATGCCCTATTCTATGTACTACGAAATTTTCGTTTTTTTCCCCCTTGCACGTTAATCAAACGTCGCGATGCACACTCGAATGTCTCGTTCGATGCGTTGAAATTTGTCATATGACATTCAGCGCCATATAGACACACACACACATTCCCCGATAAACGGCAACCGCTTTTGCAACGATGAATACTTCCTTCGCACAGGCAAAATGTTCCTCATGAAGAGTCACCATCGTATCGAGGATATACGTCACACTCACAGCCGTTATTGTCAGTTGTCATGGACGCCACCGAGTCTATTTATTAATTATACCATGCAATTAAGCGGAGAACGCAGGTGCGGTGTATTTGAATATACGAGTCTCGAAGAAGTTTGCCCGTGCAAAGAAGACGCAAGAATCGCGAAAGCATTAAATGCAATATTCGTTGCTAGATACGTCATATTTATCTTCACATTTGTCTAATATATACGGGGACACTAAAAATCTCACTCAAAATTCCGCACACGGATCTCTTTCAATTCAGTCGTCCTTTATGAGTAAATTATTTAACTAATTGTACATATACAATGGCAATATAAATACCATATCGGCGTATATCGAGCGCGGAGTAATAAATTCGGAAATTCGCCGCTAGAGAGCCGTGAAATGCCCTTGTGTTATTGGGGCTAATTTTACAAACTGACTTTACAAATTCAGGAATTTCCCTCTTTTTTTTATAACTGTTTTGTCTTAATAATCAGCCGATATAAAGATTGGCCGGAAATTAAACAGAAACGTAATAAAAAAAGAAACAACGCGTTGAGAATTAACAGTTTGTCCTTAAACTTGAAATGTATACGGTGCGTGCGGAAAAACCCAAATAACACGTGAACGGTGCAGCGCGTTAAAATATAAAAGGTTATAGTCGGAATCTAATCTCTTTAGCTATTACGATTAAAGTAATTGATAGAATAATTGAAGAATATACGCTCACTTAAAACTTGACTAGCTATAGCTTTGATACGTCTTGTGGCGACTCTACGGTCTAAGAAAAAACTGACGGCACTTTCTTGTCGTACCTTTGGTTTTATCTTGTTCCCAGAGGCCAGCATGCACGCTCTCGCCTAGAGATTAATAATTTTAATGATAATTATATAAATATATCAGAAGCACAATAATAAATTATTTAAACATCAAGCGATGAGAGATATCTTACAATAGTAACATAGCTTCTGTGACACGACGATGTACCAGACCTCGTGGATTAAGGTACGTTATGAAAAACATGGTGCCAGTAACAAAACGTCAACAAGAACATGCAATAAATAAATAGTTTGCAAATTGCTTATATAAATTGTATAAAAATTGCCTATTCGCTAGCTTAATGCCTTAAGAATCTACATATATTATAAATATATTTGGAAATGGTTCGATATCAATTATGAAAAACTAATGTGCATCGTTCACGTTCAAAGATCGATCAAATTTCAGATGGAAAGAATTTCTTTCTTTTGCTTCCTCATAGAGGAAGCTATGGGACGATGGGAAATTTTTTTTTTGGAGATTTTCATGTCACAATGTTTAGAATGTGCCAAAATGTCCGGAAAACACATTTGGAGAAAATGTCCGTGTGTGTGTCCGCGCGCGCGTGTGTTTGTGTAATGGCCTCCCAAAATTCAAACGTTTATAACTCGAGAACGGTTTTAGCTACAGCCCCCGAATT
The DNA here is from genome assembly GCA_030142375.1 of Calameuta pallipes. Taxonomy (NCBI): domain Eukaryota; kingdom Metazoa; phylum Arthropoda; class Insecta; order Hymenoptera; family Cephidae; genus Calameuta; species Calameuta pallipes. The sequence continues at coordinate 903,658 of JARQSW010000292.1, forward strand.
TTGCAGGCACGTGCTGCTTTATAATCCCTTCATTAACTATAATTTTCGCCATTATTGAAGCCGCGGTACGGATTTTATGTAGTTTTTAAATTTCCAAAAAAAGGGCGTTATCACTCTAGCGATCGGAAATTTTGTGACATTCGTCTAAATAGTTCTTGACGAAGAGATTTGTATCCAAGGTTGGTTGGTATTGCATTTCGACCGAATCCATCGAGAAGTTTCGATTTTATGATATTTTGAATTTTTCGAAAAATTAAATTTATCAATATAAGTCCCGCCATCTTTGACCGATTTAGCTTTAACTTTCCAAAAGTATAGAACATCATTCAGCTGTGACGTATATCAAATTTGGCATTCACGTTAAACAAGCCGCAAATTGAAACTTGCAATTTGCTTCCTCCGAATCGTAAGTAGCATACGAAGACTCTGTATGAGGAAGCCAAGGATTTAAATTTTGCAATTCGCTTTCTCTAAATTGTCGGCAGTAAACAAAGATTCATCTATGAGGGAGCCAAAGATTAAAAAAAAAAAATAAAAATACTGAAAGAATTTCTTTCTTTTTTAATATCTTCCCTGGGCGAAAATAAAAAAAAAAACACGGTTCGTCTACCATTCAGGAAACACGTTGCTGGAAATTTGAAGTTACTTTTTTGTTCTCGTGGTTACGTTTCTTTTGTCGGGGTTCTAATTTCTCTCAGAATCATAGTCTTTCCTATACTTTAAGTTGACCGATGACAATGAACGTTGCACATTTCAAGGCTATCGTGTCACGTAGAATTAACGAAGAATGTGAAAACTTTTAAATAAAGGTACGTGCGATTCGTTAACGATTAGTCATTAGCGAAGAAATAATGTTGCTAGATCAAGACGGTGAGGCAAACCTACTACTTTTTGAAAACGCCATTAGACAACACTAAATTCACCAGAATCTACGTTAATTAGGTATTAGTTTGTTTCGACCTTGGATCTGCTTTATTATAAAACCCTAATTTAATATGGCCGGTAATTTCTTTCTTCTTTCATCCTCCCTTCATCCCTCACTTCACTCACATTATTAATTAATTATCATTTAATTAGTTTACGTCTATCCGCAATTAGTAAGTAGATAACCGCAAGCTTAACGCTACGTCTTGATTTACGTTAATGCCATAATACCTAAATCCGATTGAATTCGTCTGGACTATCTAATCAAATTTTTTAATTGTTATTAATATTATTATTTACCGATCAACGCGTTTGCGCTGGCTATTAGTAATCTCGTAATTTTCGTACGTATTGCAAAAGCCCGATTCGTCAACTCATTAATAAATTACACCTTCGATTTTCTTCTCACCTATGTAAAAGTTTGACGCGTGCGCTCAAAAAGCACAGTTATCGCGAACCCCCCCTCCCCCCTCGGCTCGATGGAAAATTCCATGGCAAAATTGTACACCGACATCGAGCAGCCTTCCGTTGCAGATCTAATTGATTAGTGAGTAGTGATATATTACGAATAAAGGAGATAAAGGAAAACGACAAATAATCGTGTAACGATTATTCTCTGGTTAGGAACGTAGATGCCGTCTCTGTCTGTTCTGAGATGAGTCTTAAAATCGATCGTGCTCAATTTTGATTCGAAAAAATGTTCTTGTCGCAACGAATTGCTTTTATTATTCCACTCGGAATCAAAATTCTCGCCTAGGCTAAATTGCGAATTTAAAAAAATTAATCATATACAGCTACTAATCTTACGTCAGCCGCACAAATTGTCTATGGAAAATGTACGCGCGTACGACACAGTAGTACATAAATCTTTTTCTTTAATTTTTTAATAATCGTCGCGACTTCGCATCAATCGATAATGGTCTTTCAGACGCCGATTATCCTTTTAACTATGAAGCTGGGCCAATTTTTCGTGAGATATGTCTGTTGAGAAAATATATCTTAAATGTAGACACTATTAGAAAGACTAATCGCTAATTTCCCGTGGCCCATACGAAGCGGATGAGTGAAGCAGTAGAAGTTTTACACGTAAACAGCATATTCCGTATCTGACGTATAATCGTCGTCGAGTGAAAAAAATAAATTTCTTGCCGTAAATTAGATGTTTTTCCGTGGCGGATAAGCGGCAAGGATTTCTTTTCTCTTTTTAATCTGTACTCTCGGCATTAATCACCGAGAGAGTTTAAGAGATCCTTCTTGTGGGTTTATAACCTGTACGATCCTTATTGTTCAGATTTCAGCTTAAGCGGTTTGCTTATCTTACCTAATCGCATATCATCCTTTCTTCTGTATCAGAAAACTGTTTTCTTAAAATAACGAATTTACGCGTTCGGTATTGGGTTCCAGTGTGATTGCATAAATATTTTCTTTCCTTGTCCCTCACCTTTGTTTATACCAGTTAAGGTTCGGTCGAGCTTAGCATCTTCGTTTATCGTAAGAAAATTAACTGTGAAATCATCGACTCGTCATTAGGAAATTTTCTTTTCCATAAATTTCCATTTCGCTCGACGACTGACGTGTGCCAACTTCAAAGATTTGTATTTCGAGTATCGATACTCGTTTATCTTCACAGCACTCCCCGTCTTTACAATGCACGAACGTACTTAGCCTAATCGAACCTTTATATCTAACCCTTTTAGAAGCACATCAACGACACTAAATTCATCTACCTACTTGGCAGTAAAGTCTTCGTCATTGACTTAATTAATTATTTCACCGTCCTCCTGCAATCTCTGGCGAAGCTCGAGCCCGGACGAGTAAATCCGGATGTGTTCGTAAGCACGGCCATACTTTTAATATTCGATCGACTCGACATCGACATTAGGATTATAACCCGACTTCAGCTCTGCGTCCACCGTAAGAATTCACCAGAAACGTTGTGTGCTGTCCCATAAATTCTTGAGGCTGGATCGAAAGTCGAACCGGAAGTTCTGGTAGTATCACGCTATGTTACTTCCGCTCATAGTAGTAACACATTTCTTTTCCGGTGTATTCTGACTCTCGGAGTTACTCCTGACAGCTTTTGGTGGACTTCCCGGTGTTGGTGTAACATCGCCCGGAAGTGGATTATTATTATTGGTCGAGGTAGAGCTTCTCCTGCCGTTTTCCCTGGTCGGTGACTTGACATCGAATACCGATGTGTCCGACTCGATGTCCGAATCGATCTGAAAATTGACGTATGTCATTTCCTGACGGACGTAAATGGAACTAAAATGAAACTACGCGTCTTTAAATGTCACACGTGAGGTGATAGAAATGAGGATGAGATGATGCGATACCTTGTTGAAACACACTACCTGTCTGGTAGCGGGATGAGGACTGAGCGAAAGCCTTTCACTAGTGTCGCTACCGCAGCTTGAACTTTCGCTCATCTCCGTGGTAAATTTACGAGAAGCTCTTGGACTCGGTGGCGCAGGTCTGCTTTGACCTCCTAGATTCAGGCCAACATTCCTTGAGCAGACCTGGGACTGTATGTGCTCGCAGACGCGTCGGAACCGTCTTATGTTGCCTGGAGAAATTAACGATTGATATGCTATTAAACGAAGCTTCGTTTCTGCTCCCTGGTTAGTTCACAGTTGAGGAATGACAATGTGTATAGGGATACTGGATCTGGTATAGAGGTTAGTTACTGATTGTAAGACTCTAACTCTACGGTCCGAACAAAAGGCTCATGGTCGCCGGGAGAACTCGGAGGAAGAAAGAAAAATATACGTATGTGGTGTGTGTATATAATACATATATAAAGTATGAACGATGCATATACTGTAGTTATGAACGTGCCAAGGTAGCATCGATCTAGTTGCGCTTGGATGGCTGCCAAATGCCAAACACCAAACCACCTGAGCCTGCTAACTAAAGCGTGCACTCCTTCGTAAGGAGCTTTGCATTCTTGGTCACATCTTAAACTCGGCCTAGCCGTGTCTTCGACTTTTCTAATATTGCTGTAAAGTCGGAATTTTGATCATAGCGCGGAGAGCCTTGGTATATACATGTATTAATGTATATGATAATAAGAGTATAAAATATTAATATTGCGTGCGTTATTTGTTATACAGAGTGAGTCAGTAGAAACGCACCAGCAGAAGTTGGCAGCAAGTGGCCGGCACGGCAGTGTGGCCTCTTTAAAAAATGACAGC
>JARQSW010000292.1:907875-944454 GCA_030142375.1 Calameuta pallipes
TAGCTGTCATTTTTTTTAAGAGGCCACACTGCCGTGCCAGCCACTTGCGGCCAACTTCTGCTGGTGCGTTTCTACTGACTCACTCTGTATATCATATTGGATATATGTATATTTTTAGTAATGAAACTTCTTAGTGTGATCTGAATAGTTATTAGAGATTCATTAGTGTGTGAATGGTTTTCAGGAATATTTATCGCCTTAACCACTTACCACTGAGAAGGGTGAAGGTTATAGCGAACAAAGGTTCATTGGGCTGTTTCGAAATGGCGCTGATGTCAACCTGAAACCTGACTTGTCTTTGGAACATGGCTGGTGCGGTACTTCCTCTTTTATATTCGACTCTAAAGGACATTGGCGAGCTGACACTGTGAGACAATTCGGCTATCTGTAAAAATGGAGAATACGACAATTCATATGTTAGGATTAATTTTGGGGGATGTCAAAGAGGGGGGGGGGGGCGAGAGAAACGAATCTTTTTTTCTTGAGTAAAGTGAACAAAGTTTTGGATGGAGGTTCATCCATTTTTTTTTTTTCATATTTCTTAGACAGAGTCCTCCCGACGGTAATTAATATCTACGAAGCTTAGCTTCTGGAGATTTCAAAGTTAGAATTTTTACATTTTTTTAATATTCTCGCTTGAAAAAGAAAAATTCTTTTATTTAGGAAAGTGTCGAAGGTCATAAACTTTAGACTGTATCGAGCTGCAATTTCATATCCGTAATTTCCCTTAGATGATAGGAAAATGATTAGGAAAATAACATAGCTTTGAGATCGATCGATCGAAGATATAAATCGAACGATAAAAATGAGATACTTACCGATAGAAATGCATGTATCAGATCTGCCTTGACGCTGGCTAAAGGTTTTCCTGTCACCAGAATCGTAAAAGTCTCGTCCTTCTCTGTAGTCATGAGACTACCGAACCAAGATTTCTTGGTGAGTTCTGGCGAGGAGTCCGGTGTGAGGTGTACCTTAAAAATTTTGAATAAAATAACATTGAAAAAGAAAACAACACTTCTTAACCCAGGCATATACTCGTAAGATAATTAGCAAATATTTGTATCAAACTAACGAAAAAAAATATGTTATTTACCTCCTCAGAACTGGTGAGCAGTTTGCGTCTATGAAATCTCGGGCTTCCCAAGAAAGAATTTTTAATGGTGGTCAAACGTGATCTCCAATGATGGGCACCGGATCCTGCACCCGTATGAGGAGATCCTGGCGGCGTAACGCCAATGGCAACCACTGTAAGTATTCCCATTTTCAGATAAATTAATTTCGTTACATTTTATTTTATTAATTTCCAAAAAAAAAGTTAAACAATAATGCTGATCTAAATATTGTGAACACAGATTCAGATGTACCCTCGTCTCTTAAATAATGACTCTAGTACTTTTCCTTGTTAGTCTCTGTTATGGGACACGCGTGCATTTTTTAGAAGCACTGAAATATAAAACAGGTACTCAGACGTACAGTAGAGAGTCGAAATGCCTGAAGCCGGAATATCTCCTTGCATGCATAAAAGTGCTGAGGATTTAAAGTGAGTTTTTGTTTTGTTTTACGATTTAACAACGTATCCTACATTCTCTATAGAAAGGACGCAGTATTATCCACAGTTATTACTGCATATTGAAAATTGAATTTGATTCCATCCAAGTCATTACTGTAATAGAACTACAGTTTCTTCTTTGCTATAAAATTGCGTAAGCGACAAGAAGAAACCTAAGTACGCAAGACCATTTGTTCAAAATCCTATTTAAACATCGTCGACAGATACGGGAGTATAGGAGTAAACACGAAGACACTTAGCGTAATTTGATAGGTCGGTGTAGGGTAACTGTCTATGGGGTAAGTTAGCTTAAGTGGTAGATCAATGCGATCTGTTCTGTTTCTACGTGACGTAATATACCCGACAGCATACAATATAGCTACTCAGGTTAATATAAACGACTGATTAGCATATTAATCAAATACATTGTCTAAGGATTGACTGCGATTCGCAATAATATTCAGGATATTAGCAATTTAATCCACAGTATTATAATTCTCATCAAGCATTGTTAATGTCATCAGGTTTTCTTCATCCTTACGTATTTAACGTTATATAACCTGTTAAAAGGTCAACCACTGTCGCTATAAGTATACGCAATTTTTACCTACTTCTGTTCAAGGATTAATTTTATTATTATATAAAATCTCACGCTTACCTGGTTGAACTTCATTTAATTCTATTCCAACGCTGGCCAATGGCGGTATAGGAGCTGGGATTCCTTGAGCGGGACTACTATTTCCGCCACTGGTACCAATGGTGGACAGTCTATGGGGACTTCCGGTCTGAGCTAAATGAGAGCTTGGCACAGCTCTATGAGGACTAAGGAGTCCAGCTACGTTTGGTGCATGAAGTGGAGATCCACCCGGTGTCGACGTATGGGAATGTGAAGCATGAGTATGGGAACCCGTGCTTGGTGAGCGTCTCGCATGGTGTCTCGTGCTGTAACAATTGATAAGAGTTAAGAACTCTCTAGGGAATTTTCAATTCGTCGATAAGAGTCATGCGCGCGAGATACAGAGTGTTATCATGTAGGGAGTTAAACGTGTAAATTTACACAGCTCTTGTTAAAGGGTCACGTCGGGGACTCCGAGAGAGAGAGAGAGAGATGGGTACGTTAGTAAAGCTTTCTAGAAAGAATATTAAATTCTCAAGGGCTGAAGATGCGAAAGTTTTGTCAAGTTTCGAAACCGGGAGCCGAAATAAATTGCGGGTATATGTATTTACGCACCCGTAATGTAAGTAATTATGCGCATTAGCTAACGGGTAGTAAGAGGTAGGAATAACAAGTATGCGATTTTGTGCACGCAAGTAGCCAAGGGGGCAATGCGTCACGCGAGTTGAAGTTACTTCACGTAGCCATTAGTGTATATATGTATAGTAAAATTTTAAGTAGTTCTGTCTTCGAATAACATTGTAGAGGTACCTCGGTGTTTCATGACTCTGGAATTCTTTGAGAAGGAGAGTGCCAAGATAGAAGTTATAGGACGCCATGGGGATCACTGCATGCAATGCATTGTAATGGAAGTTAAAAACGAAAAAATGAAAAAAAAAAAGAAATCTCTTTCAAACTTAATATACTACCCTGTTACTCAAGTATACAATGATAAGTTTCTAGACCTCGCGAGACAAGGGAGTTCTACCTAGATTGCCTCCTTGGTGTTAAAGGTGAACCATGACTGATCTGTCCCAGATTCAAAGCTGTACTTCCGTTGACTCTGCAAGTGTCTACTCGCTTCCTGGGTGGATCAGCTTCCAGTTGTCCTGCAGAGCCTCTCAAACCGCCCCTCATGACTTCCAGTTCATCCTCACAGGCTGGTCTTCTGCGTTTCCTCTCCAGAAGTAGGAAATAAATAACCTTTTCTGTATTGTGACTAAGAGATGAAAGAGAAAGAATAGTCATTAGGTTAACGAACGTACAACAAGCACTGGGAAGGTTCGTACGTATCGGTTGATTTCTCAAGGAATAGTCAGTGCTTAAAGAAAACGAGCTTATGTACCAATTTCTATTATCTATTAGCGATTCGTTTAGGGGTGGAAAATGTCAAATCGATTCTCTTCTTTAAAGTTGACGAGTCATGCGTGAACGATATCATTTACATAAGACGAAGCTCACACTTGGTTAACCTTACTTTGGACTAAGAAGTTCCTGGATAAGTTTATCTCGCTCCTTGAAACATCCCAGACTGGCGATTGCCTGGAGCACGTCGGGATCGATGGCGTCCACGGACGGAATCACGTGCGTTTGCACAACGTCCATCATCGAGAGCTCCAGTTCCAATTCACCTTTACCAGCAGCCGTTACCCAAATGTGCCTGTTGATCTCAGCCAGCTGAAAACCAAACATGGAACCAGTCGGTTGAAAGTGTTTTTCGGAAAATGCGGTGACTCAGTTTGAGAAGAATAAAATAAGGGAGAAAAGAAAGATTGATTGAGAAGTATCGACTGTCGCGACAACGGATAGCTCAGTGCTGATGGGTATAACTATAATTTGATATAGGAGTTACCGTTAATCTCTTATCTGGATTGACTTCGATCATTCCCCTCAGTAAATTCTGACAGTCCGGTGGTACAAAGTGCGGTATGTGAAACACACCCCTTTTAACTTTCTCTAAAAGCTGCCTAAGATTATCGTCGTCAAAGGGTAAGGCGCCCACCAAAAGAGCGTACAGGATAACACCACAGGACCAAACATCCGCTTTTCTTCCATCATATTTTTCACCCTGAAAATCAAACAAATAGATATTTATTCCAAAACAAATTCATTAGGACTCGTAGTTATTTTCACGGTACGAGCTTAGACGTACAAGTCGTCACATTGAATCTCGGAAAATCTTTACCCTCAATCAGACGATCACTACTATTATCTCTGGCAACGCATGATCCTTATTATCATATACCCAGCAGGCACTTAAGTACACACGGATTACAAAAGGTCTTTGAATTATTCAAAGATTCCTTGTAAACTTGAACAGTATAAACGCCAAGGAGTCAAATATCATTATGCGCAAGCAATTATATTAAATTGAAGTGTTGATACAAAGAAGACACCGTTCTCTTAGAAAATTATCTCAGGCATTATTCAACCTCACTGGAGGGAGACTTTCTCCCCTGTATACATATATGTATAGATACATTGAATCGTAAGTCATCGATATTAAATTCCATAGACGTCGCGTGACGTTATTGATTTTATCATGGGAAAAGTCAATGGACGGTCTGCGTGTCCGGTATCCATTTTCCGTATAGGTACATTATGCTTCTTATACCGCATCATAGATATTAGATATTTCGATAGCAATCACTTACTCTAATAACTTCAGGACAGGCGTAATGAGGGGAGCCACAGCTTGTCTCCAGCATCGAACCAGCTGGCTGTAGGGATGCCATGCCAAAATCTGCTATTTTAATATTATTCTTCTCGTCCAGTAAGAGATTTTCCGGCTTCAGATCACGATGACTGGAAAATCAAGTGAAAGGAATTGATATTGAAAATAGTCATTGCTCAGGTACTGCATATACATGGTCTTGGGAGATTCCGGTTTTCATTAATCGATCGTCCTTCTCCAGGGCTCTGGGACTTCGCCGTCTAATTATCAGTTTCCTATTCTTCTTACGCAACGCTAAGAATTTACATCGTAAGTCTATTGCACTGTAGACCACTCTCACGGAAGGGTTGATTTACATCTTTTAAGTGCAACAACCCCTCCGTACCGTTCACGGAAGGACATTGCTCGTGCATAAACTTTTTTTGCAAGCTTTTATGCAAATAAGTATACGGGATATATCCCTGATCAAAGTGCTATTTCCTGATTCGCTAATCAACGATGTCAAAGGGGAAGGTATGACGTTGCTTTTAATTAAGAGAAACTATTCTGTCGTGACTATTAATTTATTTAATGTGAACGACCTCGTCAGGACGTTTTAGTTACTAATGATACCCAATGACTATAACGCGGGGTCGTTGAACGTCATAATTTTTATTCAATGACTGTACCTCATAATTTTTATTTAATGACTGTACCTCAATGATTTTATGGTAAATATCTTTGTAAAACAATTTTTGGAGATTTTTCAAAATCAAGTGAAATCACAGGAAGTATGGATCTGATGTAATCGTTAATTATAAAAAGAATCGTATATGCGATGACGCTGAATGAGGTTACTTGAAAATAATACAATCAAAGATGTCAGACTTAATGACGCGAGGAACATTTAATTACCGTATATCAAATATTCTCTCGCTTAATTAGCGTAATTACAGTAAATTAATGGAAACGTGTGATACAGGGGTGGTTCTTATAGAAAAAAAAAAACATTCTTTAGCCTCAATAACTCGGGGTCACTCGGTGGAAGAAACGAGAAAAGTTAAGAATGAAACTTGAAGAATTCTCCCCCTAAGCGTGGTTGGAATCAAGAAAAATGTTAAAAGAGTTGTCTATATATGTATAGTATATTAACTCCATATACTACGGAGAAAAAAGAAGAGTTATATACTTAAAATATATATATATATATAGAAATATAAATATCTCGTGGAAATATTGCAGAGCAAAATGACTCAGCGGAGTTTTATGCGCAGAATGTCGATAAAAGGGTCCATGCAGGTTCCTGCAAAAAGCCCAGGTATCATCCAGTATCACGCAGATGCAGCCGAAGAAGCGAGAGAATATGATCGCAGAGATTTTGAATGAAAAAAAAAGCCAATAAATTTTGTGGTACGTGAAAGTCAAAGCAGATCCATGGTATAACCCAGAGGCATTTAGAGAACACAATGGGACGTAAGGTGCATATGACATTTCTAGGACCGATGAAGTTTTACGAGGGTAATAAATTATATTCCCTTCGATATTTCCTTGGACCCAAGGACCTTTCCTTGCTCTCCATTCGCCAAATTGAATCTATTTTCCTATTTATTCAATTGGGGTAGCTCGCTCTCAAACAGTTTGCCAACTAGGTCTCTCCTTATGCCGAACCCCTTGTATAGCTTTGCTTTGTTTTACTTTCTTGGTCAAGAGACAAGAATAGAGCCTTAACCCACTTAGAGGGTATCCTGGGTTTGAAGCTCGTGGTGGAACGAGTCAGCACCCTTGAAGAGATGGATAACGAGGTATCGATTCTCTTCCCGTTATCAATTATTGGTACCTTCTTTTCGTCGGAATTCCAGCACGTGTCAGGCACCCCTAAGATCTGATTGAAAATTCGTGGGTGACAGAGATGAATTTTTCTGTTTCTATTTTTTCAGATTCTGGAGAAGGTTGTACAAAAAATTGGTAGAGCTCAAACGTAACCTTGAGGCCAATGTTATTCAGGATACCTAAATTGTTATATAGCAGGGGATTGTCAAGTTAAGCTTAGGAAGGTCGAACCACCAGATTTACACAAGAGTTAACGCCGATGATAAAATCGTACCAGGTTAAAACTTACCATATACTATGACTGTGGCAAAAGTCTAAGGCTGAGACGATCTGTCGAAAAAAACGTCTGGCTTCCTTAGGGGTGAGTCTACCCTTTTTTACAAGATAGTCGAACAGCTCACCGCCCGATACGTGTTCGAGAACGAGATATCTGAAAGCGATGAAAAAAAAAATTAATAAACCATCAAAGTCGTTTAGCCCTTTACAGTCTTGCGAGGGTTTCTCTCTCTTTTTATTTTACGAAGGATGTACAAGTTTTCCCCAGGTGCTTCTTACGAATCCGTCACTTCCGTCCGACAGTCTTGACGACGTGTCGCGTTCTTTTTCACCCTGAGTAAACTTTAACGGAAATTGGAAAGACGGGCTTCCCCGCTGTTTCAAAGTACGCGGGATTAATCATCACGAGAAGGTCTTTGAACACCCTTAGAAAATTCGTAAATCCCTTTTTGTTTATCATAAGGGTTTTTTAATACAGGGCAAAACTTGACTCTCCTGACTGTACTCACAAATACTTCTTGTTCTCGTACACGTCCGACAGCCCTAATACGTGAGGGTGGTCGATAAGCTTCATAATGGCGATCTCGCGTTCCACCTTCATCAACACGGACTCTGAGAGTTTTTCGCGGTTGATGATCTTGATCGCCACCTTCTTACCCAGCACGCAATGGACCCCGAGCTTGACTAGACCTATAACAAAAAAAAAGAAATGCTCTATTGTTACAAACTTGTTCATTAAGTTAAGGTCATTTAAGATGCTGCTACTTTGATCGATGACCAAAGTGTCACGAACGTCTTTTACGAATGTTAAACGATTATTCGAAATGGGAGTGAATATACGATGGTAACTATTAGTAAATTTAACCACAGTAATTTCATGACGGATCGTCGATCATTCCATATTTCTTTTTTATTTTGAAAATCTCTACATTTCAAAATTAACTTTTATCAACTTGGTTAAGTCTTATGATATTAATTTTATCGGGGTTGTTTTTTTTTCCTTTTTTAAGGCTTTGAGGGTGAATTATGGGAAATTTCTCGCGAATGATACACCCCCCAAGGATAATACAAAAAGTGTCGGCATATGTAAAACACGTATACGATATACGATCTTTTCAAGTTTCATACATTATGTTTCCCCTATACGTGGAAAGAGGGTGCAGGAGGCATATGGGTTTCTGTATGTTAATATTATGTACAGTATGAGAACATTTAATGCCAATATGGAAAACTTGTGGATCAACATTAGAGGAACCTAGCCTAACAGAATGTAGCAACGGAAGACCGCGTACCTGAGGTAGAAGTGCCTAAAGTTTCAAAGCAACATTAGTGCGAAGGTTTTAGTGAATTGAGGGTCTAGTCGATTTACTATGATTGGTAAAACCATATATGTACATTCGGTAGACTCGATGTCGAAAGGGGCAGTCATTGTCAGGAAACATTAAAAATCAGCCTGGTTTAACAATCTGTGGCATCGTTTGATCTCCAAAAGGATCTGGGATACTTCAAAAGGATCATTCCCGAAGGTAAAATACATAGGGATGAAAAAGTTCAAAAAACAAATTTAACGTAGGGAAAGTCCCTTCTTGGTAAAGTGTCATATCAAGTTTATATCCTTCGTGATGCCGCCTAAGAAACGTCAAACGACCCGATGCCTTAGAAATAATAGATTTCGGCATTTCGCGTATCGTCAAGGAACGTGTCCGGGAATAACAAATTCAAAATAATCTTGTTAACCCGATAAGAAATATTTATTTCAGATCCTCGACGTCCGACTCGAAGTACAGTGAACTTAATTCCCCGTCGGTTTGCTTTGAGACGCTGCTAATACAAAATGGCGGTAATACTAAAATATACGGTTGGAGTGAAAATCATGGATCTCACTAAATCTTCAAAACGGTCATTGCCATTTGAATCTACCCTCGTTTGATTTCAATTGAGATAGAATAGATTTATGCCTGAACATTTCACAAGAGAACGGCGTGTCGGATCGATGCCTTAGAATCTGCTGTCTGTCTAGTATATTCCTACCCATGACAATCCACCCAGCGTGCATATCATTGCCATGAGGATTAGCATATTATCGGTACATCCGACTCTGATACACCTTCCGTATAATTACGGAACTGACACGTCCATTTTCACTTTTCCTTTTCCTACAGTCGTGGACGAATAAACGGAGGGAGACGTTTAAAAAATTTCGCATCGAATATTCTCGGTGTAATAATCGAGCTCGATTCAGCTTATTTTTAATCAAATAATTCCGAGCTACGTCCGACGGTAACAGCACCGTTAAGAACTAGGTGTCGCCGACTTACGGGGACGCTGATTCGTTTAGAGTGGAAATAAAATTAGGATGAGTAAAATGGTGGGACAGAACGAAGGCAGAGTTATTGGACTGACGGAATTGGCTTAAGCCGTCGTCTGAAGTCCAAGACGGGAGGTCGGAGGGGACGTTGTCTTTATCCTCTTAAAGAGACTGGAGGAGCTCTTACTATCGTAAATAAGGAAACGGTCACGAGGAAGAAGTCCTGTAGTCAGATAAAAAAATAACATCAACCAGCTTGCTTGACAATTTCAAATGTTTTATTGTCATTCATTAGATAAAATGTATAATTATATTTGACACGAGATAGTTCGCTGTGTCGTCCACCATTTTAATCTAGTGAATTCTATCGATCCATTGATTAAATTCAACGACATAATTAATCTCCATGACAATAGTAGACATATAGATGCAGAAGTGCATTCTGGAATTATGAATAAATTCCATTAAGTCTACCACTTGTTAAATTTCGTGACATTAAAATGCACTCGTTCTAACGAGGATTTACGAAAGATGTGATTTTCCGATATCGACTCTCGTTCAATTTCAAACTGTACATTGTTCAAGTTGTACGGTACGATTTGCACCGAGTACATAACCTCTGCTTATGTCTCGTCCGCTTTTATTCTACGTCCATGTATACGGAGGGAATGGAAGCCCCGTGTTCGTTCTCGGTGCTCGTTGTGAAGCTTCCTTAGCACATTTAACAGGGAACTAAAACTTTGACGTGATGGTATGCTAGTCATGAAACACCTCATTGCGGATCCAAAAACGCAGCGTTTAAATCGAACACGCGCAACGTGTCGTTTAAGCCTGCTGGGAACGAAACTTGTATAAAAAGAACGACGAGTAAATATATACTATACCATATGTACTATATGGTGCATAGTAATACTATAGATCCAGGTATGGACGGAAGTGGATAGGACTTTTCATTGTCATTGAATTAAATTTTTGTTCTCGTGTTATTCAGGAGGGATGCGTCGTGAAATACGAATTCTCCTATTTCGAAGTGTTGGAAATAGCGAAAAGCAGACAGAAAAATGGAGGAAGACGGTGAGAAATTGCGAAGGATTTTCCCATTTTTCATGAAATCCGCTTGACGACGGTTCGCCGACTTCGCGTTGACTGACATGCGCTAATGGAGATATCAGCCATTTTTTTTCGTCCTTTTTACGTTTCATGACTAACCCTCTGACACTGTTCACTGGCTAGTGAGATTTTTCTTGAAAAAATTTTCTTCTCAAAACCGTCCCTTTCGGCAACAATGAGTATGAAAAGTTTTCATTGTTTTTCCTATTGGAAGAGTTGTAGCGAAAGAGGTCGTATATTTACGTTTCCGATATATCTATACATATAGTCATTCCTATTCAGGCAGGGCGTACCACCTGAACATGGTTTTAACGTAGGAATCAAATAGGTGCGCTAACTTCGGGTGATGCGTTTGGGCTGAATAATCTGGATCGGAATAACGTGTATCGGAGTAACGGTTTATCTGGGCTCGTGTTGGGATGCATAAGCGACTTATAATATAGAATGCAGTTTCAGGTGAAAAGTGAAGATTGAGACGTTAAAAATTATTCGTACGATCTTATGAATTTTTACTGTTTAAGCTCGATATTCGCGTTATAATGTTTCTCACTTACTCGCTTGTTCACGGAATGGGATTCATTTATTTTCACGCGATATTATGCAAATTGAAACTAATTTGCGATGAAGGTTAAAAACAGGCACCAGGGCTCCTTCCTGGTTCTTTCACGACTGTCTGTGAAGGATGCAAATATATTTATGAAATTCTCACCAGGACCTTGTTTCCCCTTCGCGACTTCAAAACTCCATGGGAAAATTAAATCATATTATACAAAAATACATTTAACATTTTAATAAATAAAAGATATAATGTGGTACTACAGGTATACAGTACAATCCTTCCACGAGTAAAGTATTTTCTTTTTTTGACAGATTGCAAATACATACGCAATAAAGGCCCACCTTTGGATGATACCATCAAAATGTAACTGTAAAAATTTTCAGTTCTCCAATTTTCTCTATACACTGTAAAATTTTTTCTGCTATCATCAGATACGTTTTGCCTTATCGGTAAAGCATGACGAAACGTTATGGGTGGCTCAGGGTTCTCGTCTCCTACGATAATTTTCTCCGAGAAATTCGCACGAGAAATTATATAAAAAATTCTCTTCGTCTAGTTGCGACATTTTCCGGCACACTTACCGGCAACGCGTATAGAAATCACCCTCTTTCTCGCGACATTATGTAAATCGGTAATAATCTTTGGGTAGAGGGATCAAAAATTAATCAAGTTATTATTCGACGTTTACTCGGCAATCTGTCAATGTAAAATAAATTAATGAAAATTTCCTCTCGGATCCTTCGATCCTATCCGTTTTCATAAATAAAGATCAATGGATCTTTGACGATTAATATTTAACTGTATATTTTTCTCTAGAATTCATTAATGGGTCCGGTGAAAATTTCATGAATAATTTTATAGTGAAATTTCATAATTTAGTATCCAACGAAGAGAGTAACTGGCGAGAGAGCAGATACAGTAGAGCGTGTCGTTCTAGGCCAGTCGGTAGTCGAATGTGAAGCAAGTGTACACGTACAGACTATACGTGGCTCGTTAGTTAAATTTGAAGTGTAGAATCGCATAACTAACCTGCCTCAACGAAAATATTTAGAATTCTTTCAAGGTCAAGATATATTAAGGTAATTAGGTCCTTTCATAAAAATTCATTAAAGCCTGTTACTGTACATTTAGGTTATGAGGTAATAAATCCTATTTTTTTTTTAAATAATAATTTACGTTGCTAAGTGACGTCGATTCGAATTCGAATACGTTTCTACGCTCGAACGAAACTGCCCCTCTGCCTTGGGCTACGCTCGCTCGATAGTAACGCAGGGGTTGGACGTACACAACGACTGCACGTTGCCTGTGCGTTAAAACTGTTTATTGTGTGCGAGGCCTTAGGCTACGAGTCATAATTCCATTTCCTTTGTAGCTCCGTAATAAGACGTCAGAGCAGGATATGAACGTAGGTATTGAGTAACTTTATAACGTTTAAGAGTCATTTGTGAAACTTGAAAGAAGCTGTAAGCTTTCAATTCGATTTATTAAGAATATCGCCAGGATCACTGTGCTCGTTGCATTAATCGATTAGAGACACACAGCATATAGCGGGAAAATTACATTAACTAAACGATAGACGATTAGATAAAGATTTGACGAAAGCCTCAAACCATCCCTACTGTCTATTTCAGAGTAAAACCACAAAGCGATAAGGAAGAGTAAATAAAAACGAAATTGATACGTTATAAAATTCCCAAGACGCCAATAGCGACGGGTTGACGAAAGTCGAATAAAATATTCAAAATGGTGGATCGATCCATCTCGGAAGTGTCAATTATCCATCGGCACTGTAAGCTAAAGTATAGAATTTTGGTTATATGGCCGCTCCCTTAATAGAAGGTACCTACTTTACCACTTGGGGAATTAAGCAACTCAATCTTCAAGAACCAAAGCAATTACTTCTGATACAGGCAGCTTCGTATACGTATACATAGTTCGATTCTTACCTACCGCGACCTTCGATCTGATTGATTTTTCGCTTTGAAACACGGTCACGCCCTTCCTACAATTTCCAACCATTGCTTGTGCACGCTTCTGGATTTTTACAAGCGTCGTGACGTCCCGTCACAATGTAACCGGCTTTTCTACGATTTCATATACATCATCGCGCGTGCCCACGTACGTTCTTATATATAAAATACGCGTATCATAGTGTACCGTGCTGACACGGAGAGCCGTTATTGAAGCGATAATTTGTGGCTAATATCACGCCCGAGCTAATTATTATCAGGTATAGCCATGACACGGGACTGCAATTAATTCAGGAAACTTCTTTGACCTTATTGTGCTCTGTGATAACAGTAAGGAAAAAGAGTTTACGGTTCTTAAATCCCCCCCCCCCCCCAACTTGCCAGTATCCCTGGTCGCCCTTGTCCTTTGATTTAAAAAATTTTTTTTTTCTTACTCTCCCTTACACCACCTACGTCTCCTCTTTTGCTTCCTTGCCTGATAGCGCAAGATGTCCTCAGCCCTCCTGTGTAATTTCTCGTACCGTTTTCGTCGCGTGATTAGTGCGAACTTGGGGCAGCCAGGAAGGTGCGCTCTCAGTTAAAGGCAATTTAGAAGCAAGGTCTCGGCGTAAGTGCATCGTCCTCCCAGCAGGAAGAATCTCATAATGGACCCATTAAGTCACTGACAATTTGATACTTTGTCACGCGTCTTAAACGTTGGGAAACTTTTTGTCAGTCAGACTGCTGGGCAACGTATGATGCGATGTAAATTATTTACGTCTTTTTTCTATGTGCTTCAAATAGACGTTCTTTCGGGCATTTACCGAGAACTAGTGAAATTACGTTGTTGTTGTTGTTTCTGCTGTGTATCGGATAGTGATATAGTGGTGTTAATGCTTGACAGTGTCTCCTTTATTATGGGAATGTGAAAGTAATATAGGAATGAAAATTTAAACGATAAAGAGAAAAATGTTTAATTTTCATGTTTTTTTTTTTTTTTGAAATTGCTCAGTGTCACGGAACGTTTCGGTTCTTGAATTCTTGAACACGCGGTACCGAGAATGGGTGGTTGATGAATGAGAGAAGACACAGCTATTTGTATGGTTTTTATGTTTTTCTTTTCTATGTGCTCTTTCACGGTGGGAAAATACTTAACGGCCTACAGGGTACAGAAAGGGATGTGTCGTTTGCTTTATTTTCTTTTATCTCGGCATGTAAAGTCGACGAACAATGCTGGAAAATTGTACTTTCATCCCTCGTCCCGTGGGATAATTGAAGGAGAGCATAATCTCCATAACGATCTTGCTGTCAGTCAAGGCTGCTAGAATTCCGTCTGTTAAAGAGCCGACAGAGACACTGATGTGGTCAATAAATCTGTTCACTCGATATTCGTGTGAAGAATTTTTCCATTTATTTCTATGTCTTTAAATATAGATACGCAATAATGTCGGAAAAACGTCAAAAATATTCTTGAGCGTATATAGAAACGGTCACTCTGTCTAAATTATCATATGAACAAGATTCATAAAATTTTGTCAAACTTATTAACGAGCAGTTTGCGCAGTATTATAATTATTATTACACAAGGAGAGTTATTAATCATCAAAGTGACGTGTATACGAGATATATCAGTACCCACCAGTCTGACCCTTTCCCAGGGTCTTTTCCAGTCGATAGGGCCCAACGTACTGGTGGGTCTCCTGGGCATTGGACCCAACAGGACTCTCCTTGCCCTGCATCGCCGAATGACGTTTATATATTTATATATATCCAGGAGGAATCCCGAAGATGAAAACCTCCGCTTCAAATCTTCTCCCTCACTTTCATTTTCCACACCGTAACAACCAAACACCGTGATAACGCGTCACATTTTATTTTTCATTATACTCTTTGATATTTTCAAAGATCGAACAAACAGAACCCTTCGACATAATATTTCACCACATGACAAGACCCGTCGTCGTCGACGTTTCTCTTCGATCAGCCGAACGTGCTCGACCGTTAATTGCGACTTTAGAACCGATTGTAAAATCTTATCCGATAGAAGAAAAATGGAATAAAACAAAACACCCACGTCACTTTGTCACTTTTTAAAGCGATCCTTCCTTTTGACGCAGTGCCTTTTCTTGATTTTCATGTTGAGCTCCACGTATATCTCGCGGGGTTCTTAGCCCAACGAAAATACGCAATTTACTCGGCTCGATCTGACGTCGGTCTCAAGAAAAAGTTTCGTCACGAGCTCATATATACTTTAATTTCTTTGTCACGCACTGTCGCGCTCCCGTAATTAGTATCGTTGTTACACAGCACTGCGAGCACCTTCGCCGGGACGACTTCTCGAGGGCCCCACGTTGGGCGCCATTGTCAAACGTGAATTCGTACGATACGAACGTGTTTCTCGCGTTAGTATCGACAATTTTTTTTTCCTTCGCGTTTACGGACTCGCACACCAAAACTCTACGCGATTTCTCTCAGTAGACACGAGCTCCACGGCATTTTCATCGTTTGTCAATTTATTTCTATGGGGCTCGCGTACGCGGACGACAGAGCTGACGACGGAGCACGGCGCTCCCAGTTCGATTATGTGCTCGACGAGGTGCGCGCGCATCCACCCCTGCTATACTATCATCCCCCAAGCTACCGACTTTGATACGCTAGGAAGCCAGGGTTAAGGGTGGTAAATGTGAAATGTGGTTCGAGTCCGTGCCTGATAAGGGTGGTTTTGGTGGTTCGTGTCCGTACTGAGCTACACAGTCTCCTGCATATGTACGTATATGTACATAGTGTCTAATTCGGCCACAAACCATTCCATCTGTTCTACGGTTGTATTCTGTAGGGACGTTCGGAATGTCAGGCGAATGAGAAAAATTAAATGTGTTACAATTCTTTCGTTTGAAGTATATAAAAAGTTGTTTGGTGGGAAAGAGACGGTTAGGAGAATTCTCAAGAGGTCTTTAAAGTATAGCTAGTATTTTTTATCGTTAACAACGCTGCTCTCTATCTCGATCTCGCTGGAAGTCTTAGGTTAGGTTCTGTGAAGAGACTTTACGAGGTTCGGTGCTTTTAATGTCTTTTTGAATAATTAGCCGTTATAAGGACGCTTTTGCACTAGACCTCTAACTGATTACGTGACTTGGTTCCTTCCGCAACAGCGATTGAAATTCATAAAAAGGGTTTTAACTCAGCTTGTGCGCGGATTCAAGAGATACAGCGAAGATACTGGACAAACAAAAGACGTTACGTTCAGATATCAGAATTTTTGTTCTCAAAGCTTCGCAGAGAATTTCAAGTCGCACTGAATTGGTCAAATCGGTAGTTACGTTTTCTCTCACCGTCCAATCGATTAATCTTAGAATACAAACGACACTCAGAAGTAATTCTTCGTCAGCAGGTCAAGATGTCAGAAGTGCTGGTGCTGCTGCTGGTTTCTCGCTATAAGTAAAGCTTTGACGAGCTTCTCTACACACTATTAAGGGGAATCCACAGCGGTGCAACAATGCCGTTAATCAAGCTTCGTACATTGATAGACAAAGAAGCCAGCGAGAGAAAGATAAATATAGAGTAGGAACAAGGCTGCTTTATGTCTTATGCTTACAAACAGAAAACAATTTTAACCTCGACAATGCATTTGAAGTGTCCCTCTTCTCCTCTTGCGTATACCGGTCATTACACTATTTTAACGTTTTACAAGTTTTTAGATAAAATCGCAAAAAAAACTGAATTTTGCTACCGAAGAAATATTTCGCTCTATGGAAAAAATAACGCAAGACATATTTCCTACAATGTCTTTCTTGGACTACATGGTGACGTCACTCAAGAGACACGTATATGTAAGTACTCATTTAAGGGGATCTAACATATCACTGGCGAGTACTGGTTTAGTGAAATGACGTGTGCGATAACCGAGATACCACAGACCCTCCAACACGAGTCGAAATTATACCGTGAATAACCCCTTCCATTTTCCATGCGAAACGGCCAACCCTGGGACGCCTGTCATTCCCTAAAGATCGACCACGCTTCGTCACGCCTGTCAAGAGAAATGTGTCAGTCAGAATCGCGAGGAATAACGCGGTCCCACGGTGAGGGGTAAGACAAAAGATTACAGAGAAGTTTATTTTTTTGTGAATGGGGTAAAAGGACTTTCAGCGTCATTTCCTTAAGAGTCGATGTATCTGGGTAGTTTTATTACGTATGGATATAAAATCAGATTTTCTTAGAAATATCTAGTCCTTACGTAATGTACTGTTGTATTATTTGAATTTTTAGTATACAGTATATATATATACATATATAGTACGGCAACGGTATTTACTATTGATAGGAAGGATCTTTTCAACTGTGAATTAGCATATCGATTGAAAAACTCTGGATAGAATTAGTCTCCCTTTCGCGAATATTCACGAAATTGGAAAATCAGAGATAATTGAGAATGCGACTGAAAGTCTGTGCCAATGAATTTTACATGAATATTCGTGAACGTAGATCCGCCTCTTATGCATACATAGTTGCCTTGGTCCATAAGATGCTAATGTGCAATTTTCCAAAGCTTTTAACGTATAATATGGTTTCATAGACATTGTCGAGATTTGAAAATAAACTTCCTCTCGGGTTATTTCTATCTCTTTATGGAATATTCTCTCTCTTTCTCTCTGTATATCAATCTACATAACAGGACCCCTCTTTTACTTTGACTACAGTACTCCGTTTCACGCTCTTAATACGCGATGCAATGTATCAAATTGCATAACAGAAATTATTTAATGCTACACGACACCAGCTTTCATGCATAATAGTAAGTGGTATTTGAATTTGACACGTTCAGAATGTCGTGGAGGGTAGACAATATGTATTATTCACACTAAAATCAGACTGAAGTCAATCAGGAGGGGCGTCAAGGGTAGATGTTAACTATTCATTGTATTCATTAGTAAGATGTCGGAGATTATTTTCGTCGGAATTTTGAACAAGGTTCTTTCACTTAATGGATAGTGTTCGAAAATCATACCAGTGACGGTGATAAAGTTATCACGAACGGCAGTTTCCAAGTTTCGAATACATCCTACCTTTTTCGTGATAATATCTTAATAACCAGTGCGTGACCTCCACCGCGATATATTGTAACAAGTGCTCGAACCGTGCGTTCAATAATGTTCAACTTGACCTGCAAATCTGTTTCCATATACAATATGGATTCAACTAGAGCTTTGACATTTCATCCATAAAACAAATCTGGAACCGTTATTACGAAGGCTTAGCGAACAGCTGAAGGTATTTGATACAGGTTAAGATATCACGAAGACAATTTTTCCACTAGTTCTCTCATATATAACACGTAATACTGACTCAACTCAAGTACATTATTATGATAACTGAGGTGTGTTTAGATTTTCCGATCCCGCGAATATTTTTCATAGGATTATTAGGGTAGGTACGTTAAAAATTTATAGGAGTTATTTAAACGATCATTTGACTAGCGTCCGAAGAGAAATCGCAGCTGGACTCTCGGTCGGTAATGAAGGAATAACTCTTGTGGTAACAGTCATTGAGATACAGTGAAAATTTGCCCTCTATCCCCTCTATAAAGCAGGATATTAGATTCTATTTCTCCCCATGGATATGTACGTGCCAATGAGCGTTAGATATTCGCTGTCTTTAGGACAGTAACTGCAAAGACACCCGGTAGAGGGGTGCGAATGTAATATAGATACAGAGAGAGGGACAACAGTTGCTGGTATAAGGATTGGGGTAGGGGAAAAGGATCGATATATAGAAGCAGAAAAGAACACAGGAAGAGTCTGACACGGGAAAGCTCCTAGGGGAGTCTTCTTACTGAACCGTATAGCTCCTTCAATATCTCATGGACTACTCTTACCTACTCACTTTCTCCTATCCGCGTAAAATTCGACCTAACAATCCTCTTCAAGCTGTTCTACTAGCTTCGGACTCGAGTTTCTATGTAGCTGCAGCTCTAGTTGTATATAGTTGCTTTTCATGGGAAGTCTCTGATTTTATTCTGGATTTCTGTTTCAGTCCCTACATCTTCTGCCTTATCGTTCGCTCTCAACTTATTAGTTTCATAGATAAGGCGGAATCACATAATAGGTTCGATATAATTGAGGATATAGAAATCACGAAGACGAGATAGAATAATTTATTTTTATTTTTTTTTTTACGACCAACTTGAATTGATTATTTGCATTGTTTTTCCCTTTGTCGTTTTCTCTATGGAATTTTGTATGGCGAGAGCGAAAGGGTAACTGATTTTTAAAAAAATTTCGATTTCAAGGTAAAATTGGACAAATCGAATTTTATGTGGGTCTATCTAGCTCGTCTTGAGGGAGGAGCGTGGAACAAGGGCGGAAAACAAATTGGGAAAACAGTAGGGCGCCTGAGGCCTTCGAGCGGCAGATCGAACAAATAACTGAGACCGCATGCAAACACAGCTGCGTACCCTTCAACGTGCAGGAGGTTTACGGGAGAGCTCGAAATAATGCTGAAACGCGTCGGGCACATAGATACCGCAGTGACGTAACATCCGTTCTGAGCTCCCGTTCGCCTGACGTAAGATATAGAACCTGCAATGACGTAGGAATTGATGTCGGCAGATAATTCCACAATTTACTGAATTCACAATGGAACTGGTATCCTTTTGAAATCCCACCTACACCAGGTAACGAATGTCGATATCCAATCCCGTTACCGGGAGTAATGGTCGATAAGTAAAAAATGTCATTAAAAGAAATTAGAATTATTGCAATACATACTTTTATACGCATACCTTTAAAAATCAGCTACCGTAGCCATAAGGGACAAAGTGCATGCTTAAAAATATCTATACTGTAAACAAGTGAAATATCGACCGTTTTTACTTTTATATTTAGAATTACGAACATAATCCGGCGCTTCCGGTGTGGTCGAAGAGTAATACGAAGTAGTGGATACGGCACTGATTCACCAGACACACACTTAAAGTTCTGTGTCTAGGCTATCCTTTTGCTGCTATCGGAATTTTTGCGCGAATGCCAAATGTAACGCTGGCCGTTTTCGACTCTCGGACAAATCCCGCGATATCGACCTCTCGTTTATATTCCCAGTCCCATGTCAGCGCAGTGCGCTATTCAGCCCAGTCGGAGGGGCGCAGCCAAGCGAGAGACGTGAAACACGCATTTCTTCATAGGGATGAAATTCATACTAACTCTAAATTATATTAAAGATTATTATTTACCTGAGTCAAATAGGATCAACTTCTTTCAGATCATTTAGTATCTAATAACTCAATAAATCAGTGTGAACCATCGTAGTTCCAATATTCCTAATGTAAAGCCATTCCTTTACGGACTTTTAACAAAGATGAAAAGTATACAAAGAAAGTGCCTGGTACGTGAAAAAAGAAATTATAAAAAATTCCTCCACAGGGATTTCAGACTCGTGACTGCCAAACGCTGCATACGCGCGATTCTCGTATTACATATGATCGTGGGGTCTCTCCATTGAAATTTTCCATGCATTCGAGTGCAACTCCCGAACGAATGCACCTGTATGGAAGGTGGAACGCATCGTGGCTGAATAGAGCCACGAGCACATCGTAGCGCCTACAACAGGGTGGTGTCTAGAAACAAAGTTCAGTTCGCACGAGTCCAACGTGGACTGCGGTACGAATTGAACTATCTATTTGTACTGTGGTGACTTGGTGTAGGTACAAGAGGAAACAATAGACGGAGCAAGAGAAAGAAGTCAAGCGAGAAGCCGATAAATGATAAATGAGAAAAAAGAGAAAGAGAGGTAACGAATGAAAATGATCTCATCCTTAAAATACATATGGTTCATTTCGATGGCATCGCGAGTCTACCGAAAAATGCTTTAGCATTTAATGTTTCCTTAGTTCGACGTCGTCTACAGGAAACGACCTCAGGGACTCGACCTATTATAAAGCTGTTCAACGATATCCTATAGTTCGAAGTACCGAGGACGCTTGTAATTCGACCTTAGAAACGACTGACTTCTTAAGGATCCCAAGACTATCGGACACCCCAATAGACTCTGTACCCTGTCGATTCCATAGGGAGTTTAAGCGCTTTGAATTTTTCTAATCATACAGGTTCACGTGAATCTGGTGGGATCTACCATCCAGACGTCATCATCCGCACCAAGTCAGTATGTGTATCATTGGCAACTATAGTGTTCGATATCCGCGAAGGAACTTCGTTCATTTGGGATACGATGCGCAAGCTGAGTGTATTTTATGACTCAGAGATGTTCAAGCTGTCCGTACGAAAGTTCTCAAGTGAGGGTGGTAATACGTAAAAGGGAGGCGTGAAGTGTTAACACAGGCTTCGAGCAGCAGCAGACACTTGACGCACCCCCATGTATCCTCTTTTCTCTTCCTCTACTCCCTTTGACGCAACCCTCCTCATCGGCCTCCGGTCCGTCGCTCGATCCATCCGTCCGTTTCAGTGTCGCGTGCATGCTTGGCTATTCATAATAAAGAGCTAGTTTTTTTTTTCATCTTTTTTCTTTCTCGTAATTTCTTTTTTTTAATACTTCTCATCTTATGCTACGTTCAACTAACGTTCACGTCGATTCCAATAACCTGTCGTAGATCCCGATTGTATATGGTGATGGAATATGCACTGAGGTCTCTCACGCGGAGAGTGTTGAAACGCATTACTTTTAGCCTTCGATCGATAACCAGGATTCGGATACCCGTCGAGCCTGATTCGATGAATTTTCAAATAGTCCTTTATTGCTGTCACCAAAGTGTCACCAAGAGTTCATGCTTGCACAAGGATTCCTTTTTAAGGAACTGCTCTTCCCACCTCGTGTCGCACTGTGTGACCTGACTCTTCCGGGTACTTCGGGATTGAAGGACTTCAACGACTTCGTTTCCTCTTGAAGAAGTGATTCGAGGTACCGTCAAGCACTAGCTCCCAGAGTCCCTCAGGACTATTTCAAACGAGATGCTGGTGATTTCGAAAAATAGGGAGACTTCCGGTGCAATCACGATTCCAACTTGGTTCGTACCAAGCTAAGGGTTCTTCTTTACGGGATTCGGTCCCTGTAGCAATGGACCCTTGGGAAATACTAATATTTTAACCACCGTCAACGAACGAGAGAAAGTATGACGTATGTACGTGGGTGAGCATGAAAAGGGAAAAAGGGTGCGCGGAGTCAGCCTGCATCCCTTAACCAGCGTAGTTGCGGTACCACCCTTAGGGAAGTACTTGCAATTAACGTGGTAAGACTGCGCCTGGTCTATGTGGGGTTTGAGCATTGGGGTGCGACAGGATAGCTACGGCATTCGATTATTTGTCAACGATATGCGACGGATAGGGATGTAAGCTCAATTTCTATTTAGAACCGGAAGTGGGGCTTAGTCATGGCATTTCGTATTGTTCGTGGTAAAGTGCATTCTCGTGTAAAATACGAAGACGCATATAGAACAATAACTTATTGTTCCGTATTATTATATTTTAATTAACTACCCTCGGCATCGGGGAAACGTACAGATCGTATAATTTATTAAAATAATACTTCGTTCTGTATTTGAAATTTTTACAAATTCAATAATAATACATTTTCTATGGCCTTCTGAGAACAATGAAAAGGCTCTCTCATTTTGACAATTCATCGCAACTGTCTGGGGATATATATTTTTCCTCATTTTAGGTCGGATCGAGGTTTGATCGTAGCGATAAAGGTTTATGTGTCGCCCTCCGCGATAAATTAGCGTTATCGCGACCATCTACTTCTACCAGTACTGCTATACCCATAGATCCACCTTTAGACGGCGACCCCTTTATTTTCGCCGAGTTGGACATTTTGTGAGTGTATGACGTCACTGCTTCACGGACCATTGCACCGTCCGAGCCATCCCTGCAGGACGCGATGAGACCAAGATCGAGGGTGAACGGCATAATTTTAGATCAGGACTCTCTAGGAAATAGTGACAATCTTATTTCTTCAATCCTCGACTGCCTCTCCCGATGTCCATTTAACTTACCTTCTGATCCCTTTGTACCAAAGATTTATTGGATATTGGAAAATTCATTAGGAATCGAACGAAAGCTGGAACCGAAGCTGCATTTAGATATTGTCAATAAAAGAACACGGAATGCCCAGGAGATCGACTAAGTTTCTTTAGAGTCTATTCCCACGTCCTGGATGAGACTGAGAACCATTCATAACGTTAAGATATTTTTTCCGGAGAATTTCAAAACAGCACGATTTTATTCAAAATTGCTTTTGTACTTTTCTAGAAGCACTCGACATGGAACATTTGCAAGTGCGTTTCGTTCGCCGGTTACCGAATTGCAGTTGCAACGAGTTTGGGAGATTACGCGTTTCGTTTCGGCGTCTTGCAAATGGACAATTGCCAACGAGGAACCATATTGAATCTGCATAAGAGCCAGATAAATTTTACGAGTCGTACGTTATCGAACTGACGAATATTTAGGTAATAATTGTCGAAGTTGTTGCGAAAATTGTCAACGTCATATCTTTTCATATTTCACGTCATTTAAGACCTGTTTTTGGTATTCAATGGAGGCAGTGGTAAGAATGCCTGGCTGAGATTCCGCGGATGGCAGATGTCTCCGATGCCGTGTCTGGCATGAATAACATTTACGTAATTATATACGTCACGGAATGATCGATTATATTCTCCTTAGGCGAATTTTCAGACATTGATAAGTGTATTCACGTACGTACCTACGCCTAGAGCTTATGGGTAATATAACGTGATGCATTATTTGAGGACCATTATTTGAAAGCAGATTCGAAAGGTGATTAGGTGATGTTGAACACTGACTTTTGAGATCGAGTTAATGGTCCAGTAATTATGATAATTACTGTAACGAGTCACGTTGCAAATGCAAGAGCAAAGAATGTTAATGCTAACTCTATTGCAGTCTCATCGTATGAAAGAACGAGAGGTACACACTTTCGATGTAATTAATTAAACTCGTTATCGTAATTACTGAATAATGAAGGGGCCATTAGGAGAAAAGACTTTAGCTACACCTATTCTGCTTACTCGATTTTAATACGTCGTAGAGTTTACGTAAATCTGCAGCAGCTCAAATTATCACAGAGGATTGACGTAAACTATTTTACCGACGGAAGCAGGTCTAATTTTCTTCTGTAAATTCCTTGTCTCGGATATCGATTAGTATGGTAAACTAGTCTTAAGCTTTAAGATATTATCGCAGATGATAAATATCTTCTAATTAAATACAATTTATCAATAGCAATCGGTAGCAGTGCGTCTTAAGCGTCCAGTCAGAGAGAATTATTAAGTTGCATGTCACAAGTAAGAAAAGGGGGGAATAATGGAGAGAAAATCAGCCCCGCGTCGCTGCGTTAGAAAACGAGGAAATGGGGAAGAACGAAGGGGCGGTGTGTAATTAACGAGAAAAAAGGGGTGAACAAGGAGAGAGCGCCAGGAGACGCGATCCTTTTAATGCACGTCGTGTAAGTACGCGAAGAGTCGTTTCATAAAAGGGGAACATTTTTTGAATTACCAAACGTAATTTAAATTTAGTAAATTTTTCGTTATTATTTTGAAAGTGTTACTTCTCTGTTCAATTGCCTTGGGTGGATTGTTTGTTTTCGCAAATATGGCCTCACCGCGTTCCTTCTAATCTGGATCCTTTCACTTTTTAGCCCAGTTTCATTGTTGAACACGGACGCCCGGCTGTCACGGTTCTTGAACATTTATAATTAGCCACTTGCTTTACGTCGATTGGGATTTTGCCTTTTTTTTTCTTTATGACTTTTTTCTGACACTTTTACACAACCATTCGGTTTTCCTTCAAAGATATCGGGAATCAGTTGCTCCTTGATATTTTCAATTGTTTCCCCGAGTAGGATATCTAGCTGGGATTTGTCCCGGGAGACGTAGAACGACTATATCGTGGTATCATCTTGTACAGAGTTAATTGTTCAGAGCTGCTTTGATCGTCTGGATTTCCATAGGAAATATTCCCAGCCTAACCTGAGGATTGATAGAACTGAACGATAGGAATCATGAAAATGAAAATCTAGTATTGGACAATTTCAATTTTGACTATCCTTACAGGTCTACCTAAAATTGATTAGAGCGATAGATGCATAAAAATATGTAATAAAATAATTATATATAGCTACACGAAAGTATCATTAATGTTTAGTAAATGGAAAAGAATTTTAGCAAAAAAAAACCCGTTTCATTTACCACTTAAATTTCTTCCAGCGAAAGTTCAGATAGTGAGATCAAAAGTCATTTACATATATCAGCAAAAATACCGATCTCATTTCCACTTGATCGAATGACGTGTTACGTAGCAGATGGAGTATGATTAAGAAATCCTTGACTCTCCTTTAAAGATCGAACCACCTTACTCATACCTTTTCTCTACCATCTCGTAGAATTATCTATATGTAGATACTATATCGGTATGTACATACTTCTGAGAATGTGGGCGTTCCCGAGTGCGTTCCTATTTCGCTTACGGCATCTAGGAATATGTATTTGCGACCTCGAGAGCGATCGCCAATCGCAAACACCTCTGAATTGGTCGAGCAAGGAATTCGTCATCGTGCAAAGCCAAGCATAGGCCAGCAGATCGATTCCGTTAACCATTACAAAAGGTAGGTACAAAAGAAAAATTATATTTAAAAAGCTTAAGTGGATTCGTGAGTGTTTTAAGCATATAAAAAGTAAAGTCTGAAAAGATGCATTTATGAAAAAAAACCAATTACCCGTAATTTCCTCAATTTCAATTCCTTACCTCGGCATAATTATATAGTATATATAAATACTTTACAAGTACTTCAAAAATGTATTCCCCATACAAGTGCACGAGTGGAAAAACTTGAGTCTTAAAGTTAAACCAATAAAGTTACTAGAAAAAGGAACTAGCGTACACTCTACTATTATAAGCTTCGTTAATTTTAGTCTTTTGGTCTACGTTGTCCACTTTCTAGATTACTTAGAGTCATCGATCCAGAGTCATAGGTATCCAAGTGGAGAATTTGGATATTAACACGTCTCCCCATTGGAGGAGGTAGCCATAAGGGAAGGAAGGAAGGAACTTGGATATCGACGGTACACTCGTGGGATCGCGCGAAATTAAATTATTCAACTTTCCCCACTCGTAGCAAATGTTTTCTCTCCGACCAATGATACGGCGAGTCGTTAGTGCGGCCCGAAACTTCGCCGCGGAATTATAGCTCGTAGCGAGACCTTAAGTTTACCCGCACTAGTGTTTTCGTTTGTTTTCCTTTTAACTCGAGGAAACGACACGGAGGACAGCAAAATGTTTGTCAAAGTCTTTTGGCTGTTGGTGCTGTTTTGTGCTCTCGTAGGTTCTCTTGGCAAACCTACGATTTATAAGCGAAACGAGGATAATATTTTCGAGCCTGGTAAGTGGTTTTTTTTATTTATTATTTATTATTTTTTCACAATTTATTTATTGAGCGCTATACAAGTTTTTCTTAAATTCAATGCAACTTTGTTCATCCATTCTTTTGCGTTATTTATTATTTTATTATACATATGTGAGATACTTTATTTATTGTTATACGATAATTTGTAAGAGTTGTGGATAGTGGAGACGCACTTAGTAAATATTATATTCTGACGATTGAAAATGTTATTTAAACAATTGTAAGAGTACAACAATTTTGTTAATATATGCTAGTCAATATTGATAATAAGTATGCAATTGTAGCTCTAATTGGTAAATTAATCCATTTCGAATGATTCAGTTATTTTTTTACAAAAGCAATATTATGAAAATTCGATTTGAGCGTTGCCGTTCAGCAAATATATGTGGTCTGCTTTCTCTGCGTGTTCTAGACTTTCTAGGATATCCGATCCAACGTTGGAATAGGGAATTTAACGAACAATGGGCACCTTTACGACCGCATTGTGAAAACGTTTGATAAAACACGCGAACGAGTTGTTATAGGAATCTGTATAATTTTGCAGAAAGTTTAGTAAGGGATCTTACGATAACGATAACAGAATTTGTAAATGTACATCGACAATATCAAAATAATTAGATTTGTAAACAGAGTATCTATTATTAAATTTCGCCAGTTTTTTTTTTCATTAAACAAAATATTCATTCAACCGCAAAACAAGACTTACGCATTCACTACGCAATGTCAGATATATAAGTACTTTTAGAATTGTATGGAATGTCAATGTACTTATGGAAAAAAAAAATCGAAAGTACTAATATACACGTATAACTGGTAGTACAGCGTACATATATTAATGGGGTCTTGGTCGGTCTCGTAGCTGCATGACCAAGTGAGTTCAAAAAACTTTCTCTTTAATTGACAAGAGTAATTAGTACGTGAAACTGATCTCTCTCTCTTTCTTTTTACTTAAGGACGATTGTTCGCCGTAAAGAATAACGCGAAGCAGATATTTTCTGCGAAAAACTTTAATTCGACACAATTGAGATTAACTATAAACTACTAAATATGAACGATATATTTTTATATGAAAATTCAAGGCGCGAATATCATCGGCAATTTTTGGTATGCACGACGCTCTGATAATTTTTTATGACTCTTAAGAAACGAGATTCCTGCGTGGGAATAATAGTTTATTCGTTTGCTTTTTTTTTATTGCGTTTTAACATGATACTCTGGTTAAGAGTGAGGCTTTCGGGTATTCGAGAAAATTCAAAAATTGAATTTGCATGGGGAATGATGACAGGTGGGAATAACGGGACGATGACGTCAGTACGCGTGGGTTTCGATTATAGTAAGGTAAGATAGCAGGAGAGTATAGAATTATGTTGTGCCTCCTTATAAGAACGTATACATATAATATATATATGTATATATATTTATGTTTTGAGGTAAAATATATACTTGAAGAATATTTTGTGGAAGTCTTTTGCTTTCGGTATTAAGACGTACTTACTGACTTTTAAAGAATTTAGTTTACGTTTACTGTTTTACGCAAGGTTACGATTTTCTTTTGAAAAGTTTTGCAATTTTAAAATACAAATTGAGCGCCAGCAGTAGCGAAATGATGGAGTCTTTATCATAATTTTGGGTATTGCATGGGTGTGGCACTTTTAATTATCTACAATGCGATGTTGACAAACGATTTAATAATAGGGAACAATGCGAGGAATTTGTTCAGTTAACATGACATTCTAAATGGCAGGTGAAAATGGAACATTCATTGACGCTTTTTAATATAATCGATTTCTGCTTGTCGGGTTTGTAATTAAACAAGCTATTTAGTGCCAGTAGAGTGACGAGTATAGGCTGTAGCCTTGTATCTAGTTAATGAGTACTCGTTAATGAAGCAAAGACAATTATTTTGTATGGGATTCATAACAGTAAATGTTATCAATGAAAGTGACAGTTCTTTCATATAATGCGAAAGGCCATTTTGACTTTAACCTCTTATGGTACGACCATGGGCTTACCATACTTGTAATTGTAACGAATTGTATCATTTTTTGCAGTAATGGTGCCAGTGTCGTCGACTGTTATTCCATTACCGGTCTACAAGGTTGGATATGGTTTTGGTTTCGTACCGAAGGATAAGAAGGCACAATCATCCTTCAAACCGGATGGCGTGGTTAAGCTAATTACAGGTAAGGGGTGGAAGAAAATGTTTTAATACTATGAGAAAATGAATTTTGCAAAATATTTAAAAAGCTTTTCTCTCTCAAGCACAGGAATATCAATGCTAAGCCCTGTAGCTTGAGAGGTGTCAGTTTTATTTTTTTCTATTTCTTTTTTTGATGAACATTTTTTATTTGAGCATATAAAAACTCAGATATATTATTGTTGCGCAATATTTCAGCCAAGAAAAACCAAGAGAAAAAAGCTTAAAATGATTGAAAATGCAAGTTACGGACTCATGGAACATTCTATTTGACCCCGTTCGAATCACACGGTGATTTATGTCTTTACACCATAGTAGGATGAGTATGCGAGCGTAATAACGGTTGGTAATAGCTGAGCAACACAATGGACCAAATGTCGTAAGAAGTGGACATAATATTAATTGCTGTCACGATTCGTTCTTTTCACGTGGCTCTTTGTTTGAATTAAGAAAGATCATTCAATGAATCCAAGAGGCGCTTTTAATTTTTAACTGAATATAAAGCATAAACCTTAATTGAATAACAGCAATACACTTACGTGCGCTTAATATTATAATTGTAAGCGTAATATGTAACATAGGTGATTTAGTACCTGTCTGTTTTTAAATTATATCAACTTACAGCATTAATCAAAAAGTATTTAGTATTGTTGTTTTTATACTTTGCATTTCAATTGTCTTAATAGAATTAATTCTTGTATCAAACATAATATGAAACTGGTCCTTTCTTTTTTTTTTTTAACATTATTTAGGTTGAGCATAGCCTAAAGCTGGAAGCTTCACACCAAAAACTAATTTATGTCCGTGCCAATTTGTCCATAGCAAGAATAATATACATGGTTATTCAGGATTGTTAAACCACCTGAATACGGTTCTACAATGGGAATTAATAGAAATCAAATGAAAGGTGGTTCAATAGTCTTAAATAACTTATATAAAAAGTGCATCGAATATATTATAAGACAATAGTATCTAATATGAGCTCAAAATGTTAATAATTATTTGATTGATATTTTGTGTTCTGTATATCTTATAAGTAAGATAAATATTTGATCAGAACTTCATACTTACATTGATCTGTAATAACTGCTTTATAGAGAAGAAATATATATTTTTTACTTTTTTATTTTGTAATAAACTGACAAAGGTACTCCTAATATAAAATCATAGAATGTTCTGACTTATAATTATTTATAATTAATTACAACGAAATCTTGTACGAGGCAATACTTAGTACAACATAAAACTACGCAATTAAACGTAAATTAGATATCCCAGTAGTGATTCCAATCTCAATAAGCAAATTCTGCCAATTTAATAATTAAGAGACGTCCATGGCCTGTTCAGCTGCAAAAAAATAAGATTGTATAACAACGAGTGTTTTCATTGCTTTGTAATGTAAGAACAGAAAATATATTAAGTTTATGATACACTGTACTTTTTTCAAATCAAGATATTAATAATTTAATAATACTCACGCAATTCGTTAAACATAAAATCCTCTTGATACTCTTTCAAAAACTGTGAAGACCTGTTCTCATCCAGGAATAAAGAATAGACACGTTTTACATCCTCGATGTTGACCTATAATTAAAATGAAGCCATTCAAAAGACCAGATTAAAGTACATAAACTTGCATTAAGCTCATCCCAAGAACTTAGTACTGACCTCTGTACTTTTTCTCTTCCGACTAACCAGAGAAGCAGTAGTGATTAGTTGAATAGCGTATCTTAAAGAGGTTTCCAACGCAATCCTCGTAAGTACAGTTAAGGCATCATCCGCCATTTCGCAATCCTCCTCCTCGCATCTAATTTTCAAAATTTCCTTTAACTCTTTCTCTTGATAAGGAGTAGTTGGAACTATTATCATACGATCCAATAAATCGATCGGTATACCATGTGGACTCTTGTAATTTGTACCTCTAATGCGCGTAATACCTATGATATAAAAGAATAATTGTGAGAACGAACATAAATAATAAATAATAAAAAATACGGTGAAAAAATCAGAGACCTACCCCTGTTTGTTGCCATAATCACTACAGGAGCCATTTCATTTTCTAATGCACGATTCAAGAATGAGAAACATTCGATATCTAGCATGTGCACTTCGTCAATGAAGAGAACACCCGGTACAATTTCAGCTTTTCCTTCTTCCCGCCATTCAGCAACTTTTGCGTTTATTTGATCGCGAACTTCTGACTTTATTTCACCAGTGTCTCCAGAAAATAGAGCCAAAAATCCGTGGGTTCTGCTGTTTATAACATCAACTTCGTGGAGAGTGACGGTATGCACAACTTCTTTGCGTTTTTGTAGTTCTCCTTCTGGACATTGCACAAATCGTGTTTGCGAACCAGTTGCATCATAATCGCGAGCTCGTGTAAATGAACGACCTAGTCTATTTATCTTGCCAGTTGCTTTGTCGATGGTAATAACGTCACCAGCTTGAACCTGAACAAAAAATTGGTCAGATAACCTCAACCGTAAGAATTATTGTTTGCGTGAAATTGAAGTAATGCTATTATACCTTCTCCTTCATTAAACTGTCAATCATCTTATTCCCCAAATCATAAATGGTTTCCATTTCAGTAGTTTTTAATGTAAGTTTTCCAACTTTAGCACCAACCCCAGTTGCAGGCCTATCGACTTGAATTTCCACGACTTCACCTTCAATAATTTCGGTTTCTTCCTTAATTCTAACTCCGATTGATTTTCTTATGGCTTGAGTTAGAGCTTCTGTTTTGCTCATTTCTAATGAGTAAATTTCAGAGCCAGCCATAGATGTGAAAGGGGTATCTAGACCAAGAGCTTGAGCCAATCCCATGGCAATAGCAGTTTTACCAGTACCTGGCTGACCAGCTAATAAAACTGCACGACCTGCTATTTTGCCATCCTTAATCATTTCCAGGATAATACCAGTGGCACGTCTGGCCATAAGTTGGCCAACCATTCCTTGAGACACCTAGAGGTATAAAAACGTTAATAGATTCATGAGGTTCGTTAGAACTCTGAATTAAAAGACTGTTTTTAATATATACATTTCGTGGTTCTAAGCTGTCATCCAATCCTAAACCTCTGATGTGAGAGTGAGCACCGATTCGCTCAATTCTAGTGATTTCCCGAACTTCCTGCACCTTTGCTGCTGCCACTGACTAAAACAAAATAGTTTTGATAAAAACAAACAAAGAACTATAATTATTGCATATTCATAATCATTCTGATGGACATTTAGAATTACATAAATATAATCCTAGATTAAACTGCGAAATAAGAGTCCTTCTTGAAGC
The DNA here is from genome assembly GCA_030142375.1 of Calameuta pallipes. Taxonomy (NCBI): domain Eukaryota; kingdom Metazoa; phylum Arthropoda; class Insecta; order Hymenoptera; family Cephidae; genus Calameuta; species Calameuta pallipes. The sequence continues at coordinate 939,676 of JARQSW010000292.1, forward strand.
TGACTGTGGATTGTTTAATTTCTTTTTAGATGAAGCCCTTCAAAAAAGACTCGTATTCTGTAGTTTTACTTAATTCTATAATAGTTATCTTGTCTCGTTGTCAGGAAAAACAAACATAATTACTTTGCTGAAGTTATAGTTGACTATTACTATGTTTAATCAATGAAATCACGTTACTATGCCAACTACTATTGACACAATCTGGAAAGTGCATAAAGTTAAAATTGGAAATTATATAATTTTTAGTATTTAAAATCTTTAATGTCTCTAATATATAATCTAAATGACATGCTTTTGAAAGCATGAATGTCCAGCATTATAGGTTATCTAAAACCAAAGGTCCATAAAAAGCACATCAATAAAACAAACATTTCATTGAAACATTAGATGTTAAAAGATAAAATAATATAAGATAAAAGAATACTAATCAAACTCGATGTCTAAATAAGTACCAATATTATAGATAACGTTACAAAAAATAGGTCCATACTTACCGCCATGTTTCATTAAACTTAACCGCACGTTTTGTATCTACGATACCTACTGTTGCCGGCAATTGTCAAGCAGAGACGAGTAGGGAGATGCACAACGCTACGATTTTAGGCGGTATTAAAATCATGGCGCTTAATCGTAGCGGCGAGTCTGGAAGTAGAATTTTGTGATCATCGCCTCCGTCGGTAATGCCAATTCCGTCGTAACCAAACTAAACGTGTAGCTTGGCGGGCAGAGGTTCTCCGTTACTCACCGCTGGTTTCCAAAGCAGCCCTTAGAACTTTCCAAATACTATTAAATATTATTGGATCTTGATTTACTTTCAAAATTTATTCAAAATATAACATTGAGTTAGAACCAGCGGTGAGTATTGGAGAACCTTTGCCCGCCAAGCTATACCTTCGTGATCACATTCAACTTGATCACATTATCGACGGAGGCGATGATTACAAAATCTTACTTGCAGACTTGCCACTACGATTTAGCGCCATGCTTTTGGTATCGCCTAAAATCGTAGCGTTGTACATTTCCCTACTCATCTCTGTCTTCTAGTAGACGGTGGCTATTCATTGCACCGATTACTTCATTTGTATTTACTTCTCTTTGGTTCAGAGTGCGCTGGTGTGGCCAAATGACAGGAAATTTCTCGATAATATTATTTCAGGCCAAACAATTTATCAGTCGGTACGGTAGAAGAAGTCCCCCACCATGTGCTTTCTTCAGTTCTACATGTATTTGATGTCGTGCGCATAGCTATACCCTCATACTATTTCAGTCGCCGGCAATGAATCGTGCCAGTGTGACCTTCATTTGAACCTGACAGCAGAATCCCGTACTCGTCCGCCAGCTCCTGATATAATTTCCATTTTTAACAGAAAATCATCGCCAAATCGGTAAGTCAATTGAACAACATTAACACTCGATGGTATTATTCTTACTTTCTGAACGAATTTGTCACTCAGTGCTCCATTATATAAGATGTGAGACATCATGTCACTGACAACATTTTGTTTTCATCGATGTACACGTTTTCTCTTTTGAGTGTCGAGTTGGACACTGCTTTGCCAGTTGTAAGAATCTGATATTACGTGCTCCTATCACACCTTAATGTAATCTTTTATATTTTAGATTGTGGTTTAGTAAAATATTACTTCATAGATAAGAATTTTTATCATTGTTTACAGAATTTTATAAGTGTTTATGATTCACTGACTTAATACGTTGAAGTCGACGATATAGTTAGAATTAGATACTAAACTTTAAGTAAATTTATGTATTACTAATTGTTTGTTCTAAACAAAACAATACTTTCATATTTTTTACATAGGAATTTTTGTTCAAAGTTTGTATAAACTGTTGCTCCAAAATTAAGGATCGCTTTATTTGACAAAGCGATATATACTAAAGTTCTTGCAAAGTAACGAAAATGAGTTTTCTCGGATTGTTTTAATCAGATTCTCCAATTATTTCGATGTACGTATTAACGCCTCATGCTAAAAGGGCCTACGAAAAATACATGTCAGTTATCCAATTCTTATCTGCCTAAGAATTATTTTTCTTTCTAAGATAAACCGGTGTCCGTTCTAATTCGAGAATAAAACACACCGTGACCTTTTAACGTAATCATTATCACGATTTACGATTTGGAGAATTAACGTCCATGTAACATCGTAATCCCTCGCCAAGGCATTTCATTACTTTTCAAATGACTCCAAAATATATTACAGCAATTGACCAATCAAAACTACAACGTAACTGCGTTGGTCATCTGTGAAACTTATTCTGGCACAAATGATAATGTTGTTTTATTATCAGCCTGGCACATATAGGGTGCAAAGAGTATCGCATAAGACGAATAACGAAAGAAATGGATTTAGGAAATAAAAATGTATATTGAATTAAAAATTACATTAAATTATCTTTCAAAAATCATTGTACACGTATACCAATCAATATACAATTACAAGTACGCTTAGGCAATTGGTATGCTTAGAATTTTAATATCGATTTATTAACGATTACAACAGTATTGTTATATCTATAATTATCTGTTAAATCAATATTCATCAATTGAAATTAACACGAAAGTCAGGGTGGATGGATTTTCTTTTACAACTTATATATATTTTTAATTTTACAGTTAAAATGTCACGGGAACGCGCCTCCAGAAGATTTTACCGTGTGGAAAGCACTCATGATCTGACGGACTTTATGGACCGCGGTCATTCCGCACAGCATGAGAACCGATGGAATTTTGAGGTAGCATGGGAAGCTGCCAATAAAGGTATCCTTCACCGCAGAAATAGAAGATAATAGATCATTTAAAAAATGGCTCGTTCTATGTAGTAACGATAGTAGTCGATTTGCGATATCCATACGTTTGTCTCTTATCATTGACACATTATATATCATACAATCTACTACATGTAATATCAGATATTAAGTTATGCATGGAATGTTATTATTCATGAATGTATTTTGAATTCCAGTAGGCGGAATATACACGGTTATAAGATCAAAGGCCTATGTCTCGACCGAGGAAATGGGTGATCAGTATTGTCTTCTGGGACCGTACAAGGAAGCTTGCGCCAGAACGGAAGTAGAAGAAACTGATTTTCCTCACCATAGTCCTCTTCAAAAAGCCGTTCAGGTTTTACGTGATCAGGGATTCAAAGTAAGCATCTACTGTACGCACGTTTGAGTTACGTCAGAGACATTACATAGCCTTGGTCGTCAGACATTGAATCAGTGAGTGTTATTGTGGATGTTGTCCAATATCTGGCAAAGCTCCAAATCATGAAGATTTTAGTTCAAGGGTATGTGGTCCTCTGAGAATTTATCAAGTAGTCGAATTTCCTATTCCACTTGCCAATTGAAACGCAAGAAGATAAGAAAGACGTAGTACATACGAGCAGATATTAATTTATATAGAAATATTCACGTAACAGTTTATTAATAGAAAGAATGGAATCACGAATATCTGATTAGGTGGTGACGGGAACATGGCTGGTTGATGGCAACCCTCAAATAATTTTATTTGATATTGGAAGTGCAGCGTGGAAGTTGGATGAGTATAAGCAGGAATTATGGGCCACCTGTAATCTTGGAATTCCTCATCTGGACATCGAGGCCAATGACGCCGTTATTTTTGGATACCTTGTCTGTCAGTTTATCTCTGAATTCAGGTAAAATATTATCTAATAATCCACACAGTATATGTAATGTTGGCTTCACTTTCAACATTTATTTTAATGATCCATTTATTTTCTATATTCTATAGAAAGGCCGCTGAGGAGTTTTCAACTGTTCATCCACGAGTTGTGGTTCATTGTCACGAATGGCAGGCTGGCGTCGGTTTGATTGCTTTACGAACAAGACACGTAGACGTTGCTACTGTTTTCACGACGCATGCTACACTTCTCGGCAGATATCTCTGCGCTGGCAAGATCGATTTTTACAATAGTTTGGATAAGGTAATTAATATTTTAATTAACTCTGCAATATTTGCCATCAATCTTCAACGACTGTGGACAATTTTATGTAATGTATTCTAGTTCAATGTTGATGAGGAAGCTGGAAAACGTCAGATCTATCATAGATATTGTATGGAACGTGCAGCTAGTCATCTTGCTCATGTGTTCACAACAGTTTCTGATATTACCGGCATAGAGGCGGAACATTTGCTCAAACGGAAACCCGATATCATCACACCTAACGGATTGAATGTGAAAAAATTCTCGGCGATGCATGAATTTCAAAACTTGCACGCTATTAGTAAAGAAAAGATAAATGAATTCGTCAGGGGTCATTTCTACGGGTAAGCGAGAAAAGTATAAGTCGATATTTTTGGAGCCTCGTGATTTGTTGCGTTCGTACGTATCCATTCATCTTATAATTTTAGACATTATGACTTTGATCTGGATAAAACATTGTACTTCTTCATCGCTGGACGATACGAATTTGGAAACAAGGGAGCTGACATCTTCATCGAGGCATTGGCTAGATTAAATCATTATCTTAAGACGTCCAAACCGGATGTGACTATAGTTGCTTTTCTTATTTTCCCGGCGCGCACAAATAACTTCAACGTTGAGTCGCTTCGTGGTCATGCAGTAAGTCTTGCGTATTATTATATGATGCATATACAGGGTGTTCGTTATGAAACGCACTGTAGTAACATCGTTGCATTCCTTGTCAAATTCTGAGGAACACGTGTATTTTCATTTTTTATTTCATATATCAAAATTTCGAAATAATCGAGGTTGAAGTTGCGGTAATGCGACCAAT
>JARQSW010000292.1:944554-969401 GCA_030142375.1 Calameuta pallipes
TACACGTGTTCCTCAGAATTTGACAAGGAATGCAACGGTGTTACTACAGTGCGTTTCATAACGAACACCCTGTATATGTATGTGAGTGTGTATTTGTAGTATTATATAATTTTCGAAAACATTTCTCTTGTCATTCAGGTTACGAAATCTTTGAGAGACACTATACAAGATATACAGCAAAAAATCGGAAAACGCATGTATGAATTGTGTTTATCTGGTCGTATGCCGGAAAGTCAAGATCTACTACTAAAAGATGACATTGTCAAAATTAAAAGGTAAAACAGTAAGAAAAACCTAAGTAGATAATTTTTTAAATAATTAATTCTTACAACTAAGGTGTCTTTATGCATTGCAACGAAATGGCTTACCTCCAATCACAACGCACAACATCGTGGATGATTGGAATGATCCAATATTGAGTGCAATTAGGAGATGTAATCTTTTCAACACGGTCAATGACCGCGTAAAGGTAATATAGTACAGTGAAAAAATTGTATAGATAAATTATCATCAATCGTCACTAGTGACTTCTAATGAATTAGTATAATGATACAGGATAAAATTTCACGGGTGGCATATACAAATTTTTATATCACAGGTCATATTCCATCCAGAGTTCCTATCTTCGACCAATCCTCTTTTCGGCTTGGATTACGAAGAATTCGTCAGAGGATGTCATTTAGGTGTTTTCCCTTCGTACTACGAACCATGGGGTTATACACCTGCCGAATGCACCGTCATGGGAATACCGAGCATTACTACGAATCTGTCTGGTTTCGGATGCTTTATGCAAGAGCATATAGCAGATCCTATGAGCTACGGTATTTACATTGTAGATCGGCGATTCATAGGCTTGGAAAATACTGTCCAGCAGCTCGCTCAGTACATGTTCGATTTTGCCCGACTCAACAGAAGGCAACGTATCATTCAGAGAAATCGTACAGAACGTCTGAGCGAATTACTTGACTGGAAAAATCTAGGCATTGTATGTATTATAGTGATTTTTCAAGTTATTTTATGCCTGTAAAATAACTACTATGATTCGCGTCTTCATTTTTTTTTGCCTCGCAGTACTATCGGCAGGCAAGAATCAAGGCGCTGATTACCGTCTATCCAGAACTTGCATCGGAATTCGACGAAGGTGGTGGCAGCCGATTTAATTTCCCCAGGCCGATCAGTGAGCCGCCGTCGCCATCTTCTTCTCGGCACACTACTCCTGCCGCATCGGTTCACGGATCGGAAGATGAGGAAGACGAAGTTGACGAAGAGAAGGAGGTAACTGCAATTGTTTTTGTTATATTTTAGCTCGAAGGATAGTTGAGTTATAATTTTTTGGGGTTTCTTGCAGCTTGAAGAATTGCGACAAGCGAACGGAAGATAAACACAAATTTCACGATGCATCCCAGGCGTAGTCGATTTTTGATGTTTTCAATTAACTGGCGTGAAATATTGCTCCGTTTATATTTCTCTCGTAATTTTAGGGGCAGAATTGTTGCTCTTATGAACATGGAATATTGTGGAGCTACAGCGCGGCTTAACAACAGTACCATCCGGCGGAATTCTTTCGAACTAATCGAAAATGCTCCTTGCGAAAATGCGTGCTCGGTATTTATGTTCCCACGTGCAATTGCGGAATTTTCCGGAACTACGACACGCCTTAGCAGCGCCATCTGCGGCATCTAATAAATAAATGCCAGTTACAGAAAGGGCATTTTCAGTAGTTACCTACAAATAATATGTTTAGCAAATGTAATTACTAATTAGACTAAATACATACGTTTTTATGATTTATTTGGTTGTAATTGTAGTCTAAAACATTTGTCTAAAATGTATACTAGTGTTATTTACACTTTGCATTCCATTCATACATACATAGCATACAGATTAGTTACCCATATTTAGTCATACAATTTTTTAATGGATCCATTTCAAATATATTATTCGATGTACAGAATAACTTTTGTGAAACATCAATGCGCCGAAAGCGCGCTGTCGTTCGCGTGAAAGTTTCAAATAAAAAATCCAGACAATTCTTTATTCAAAATGCAATGCTCGACAAAACAAAGAACCCGCAAGAGAATAATGAAGATTCATAGATCCTGCACTCAAGGTGAACTGCCTGGTACATTCTTTCTCTTACGTTTCCCCTATAAATAGTTTACGTTACTCTGCGATGCAGAAATTAATCTAATAATTGGCTGTGACTTCGAATTCAGTATTATTACAATTAATAATTACAAAATTCCATGACATCATTACTCGCGCCATCTATGTATATACGTGTCTACTCAATTTGCATCTCTGAATTATTCCAAAAAATACTCACGATAAATACCTCATTGGTTACCCTGAATTTGCATGGATGTCCTTGCCATGTCCTTAATAGGACCGAACAGTTTGGCACGATTCCATGATAGAGAACAATAGTGATAAATTTTTGTTTTTAATATTAATTTTCTAGCATCTCTGACCGATTGGAACTACAATTATCATCGTGTCGCGCAATTTCATTGCTCTAGTCGCGAGTCTTGGAAAATACACTTAAAGGAATAAAGGGAGACTCGCACAAGGCATAAGGTCAACCGCGCTTTGTCGGCCCTTGGACAAACTGAAGGTGGCATGAACTATTATATATTAATTATTGACATAATATACAAAATGGGACACTACAAAAAGTAACATGTTTATATGCAGGAAACATTACATCTGGCATTCGTGACGGTTACAGTCGCTCCCCATTTCTGGTTATGCAACAGAGTATAATATTTACAAATAGAAAGAAAAGAAAGAAATAAGTAAACGATTAATGCGCATGATGATTAATACTAGAATCTTAACGTAAGGTGTATAACAATGTACAAATTCGTTGAAAAGCTTCACGTGGTTAAAAATGTTTTCACGCAATGACAATTAACATAATTAATAGTTTGGAATGACGAAAACATTATCATGAGGTGGTTAAGTGCATTTAATATGGTTTTAATGAGATTCAACGTCTGATGCTTCATGAACAGAGGCTTCTCTCAGTTCTACGTGAATTGAGTTACGGTTACGTTAATACTTCATATCGAAAAATGGCATGCTACCCGAATACAAAATACTTTTTTTTTGACTATAATTTATGATTAACGCAATTCCAAATGTGTATTATTAAATACAATGTCTAATCTAACTGAAGGAGAATATCATTTGCTTCCACGTTTTATTGCTCGTTCGGAGAAGAATTAATATTTTTATATAAATTAATAGTGCCAATTGTACTGAAGTCGTGAATGGTATAAAATACACTTATGGAGGAAGAAGGAAAACCATCGAGTCAACCGAGATGGTTGTTAGATTAGTTGAAGACAAAAAATTTACGAGGCTCGTTCAACTTTTTACCATAACGCATTATTAGCGCATTATTACCATACATTAGCATTGATTCTAATACGTTATCCTAAATGGCACAGTTTTGACACTACATTACGAGAGCGACTTTACAGAATAAAGAAGGATAGTGTACACAGTTAGAGAACAAAAAAAAGTAACAATACGTAATTCGCTACAAAGTTAAAAACATTAATAATACACATTTTTTTTTCTTCTTTTAATACTTCGATACCACGATACATACATACAATTCCTTTTTATCCCCGTAAAATTCGTAAATCTGTTATTTGTTAATTGAGCACAATCATTAAAAACGGAAATGTACAAAATCCCAGAATTGCAAAAGATCCATCCCTTTTGCACTTACACGCGTATGTGAAAAAATATGTGAGTATACGTCAATTCCTATGACAAAATTCACTGTTACTATTGACAAGGTAAAATCATTTACGAGGCCTGCGCATACATTGATTTTTAGATTTCGGAAAACGTTGTCGATCGGTATAAAAATAACATGAATCGTAGTCACAATGTACTGCACTCACGATACCTCTTACTTTTTCTTTTTTTTTTTTTCTATAAATAACAACAAGTGTTTTACTAACACGACGAGGAAATCTATATAAGGAAAGGAAATAGAAGGAAAAATTGATGAAGCGAAGTTTGATGACATTCAACAGTGGTAATAACAACGCGCGATGCACAAAATAGTGATACAGATAAGGTTCAAATGGTACATTAAGTCCGAAATCCAAGATCAGATACTTGCGCATGCCCATAAATTCCTGAATATTTCTAGAAAGCCGAGTTAATTACTTTACGCAACGCTCGGATACATGTAATAATTAAATAGACATTTTTCATGTGTTGACACGTTTTTCTTTTTAATATACCGGATAGTTATTTACGAATTCCTCAATGTTCTCGTTGAACTTTAGTCGCAGGGGAAGGAAGAAAGTTTTTCAACCTTTAGACCATAGGTACAGACAGCCTTTGGTTATAAAACGAAAAACTATTTAATAACGTTACACGATATCGCTTAATATTTCGATAAATATTCATTTGACCAAACTGTAATCTAAACTATGAGTCTTTAGTAATTGGCATTTCACGGCATATGGCCTCAAAAAGTATGATAAGTGGGTTAATTATGATTACCCATAGATAAAGACAATTGGAAATATCGAAGTGTGCCACGGTACTTATTAAATGCTTTAAATATTCTTGCAATGCGCTACAATGTTCCATAGTTTTTTTTTTCCTTATCTAAAAGCGCGTAATATTGAAATTCCTGACGCACGTTAACCGTACGGTCCTCCAAAAATCCATTATCTCCATGCAAGAACAATTAACAATAACGCACTGAAAGGATGTCAAACGTGACAAGATTAGCGTACTCAATTTAACGTTAGAATAACCATTAATTAGAATTCGAGGAGAGGAAGATACAATTATCAGCGACAAAGCAGTTCCATTATCGCGCGATAGCTGACGTATAAATATTAAAGTTTCTTTCGGTTAGTGACTCTGGCACAATCGCAATTAGTAACATTGTTTCTCGCTAGAGCGGCAGGATACCTGGAGTTGACGTACGTTACGAAATTATGTCTAGCTGGTTGCGTGTAATGTACATACGTGGTAGCAACAGAAAGATCGTCGTACAGAACTACCATTGGCAGGAGGGTCAGGAACGAAATTCGTGTCTTCGATTCCGTACGCATGAACGCGACGACTGAAGTTACGTCTGAGGTCCGTTGTTATTTAATCTCCGTATCATTGGTTGCGTGGACGGATTTCAGTATCTCTTTCCGATTTAGCTATGATTTGATTGCGTTCCCCCCATCCTCTGCTGCATCATGCTCAGGAGCAATTCCGAGTACTGTTGCATCATATTCACCACCTTACCTTGGTCCTGACCAGCGACTAATTCTTGAAACTTTGCCGTAGCCTCGTTCGCAGTGACGGTGTCGTTGCTGCTGTCTTCGTGAGCTCCTCCGGTTCCTGCGACGAGCCGAAGAGTGCGCATCGCTTCGTTAACGGAAGACTCGAGACCGCGTAACATGATGTCTCTGTCGAGAGCTGGATTCGATGGATCGCCACTGCTGTCGATGGTCAGTCGTTTGTATAGCTGGACCACGTTGTCGGTTGTCCTTGTGAGTTCGTCGGCGATGGTGTTGCACAGTTGAGTGGACACTGGAAAGAAATTAAATGGATGGCCAAATGAGATCCAGATATTCGAATGAATTATCTTTGATAATCCTTGTAGCTGGCGGCAAGACGCTGTGCTCGTCGCAAGTTTGGCGAAAGCAGGAGTCACTCTGTAAAGGTCGTTTTAATGTACGCGACACTCTTTATGCTTGTTTGTGACTGTACATGGCGTGACAAGTGCTTTTACCAGTGGATTACACGTATTAAGGTGAAATCGTGCAACGTGCGGACCTTACGGCTTCTAAAATCCGTATGAGACCATGCTATTACGATCGGCAGTTTCTATGATGTTTTTGTTTTTTATGCTATTGGTATGAAATCTAAATTTTTCGTTCTATTTTTTTATTTCTTACACGATTTACTAGGTCTGGAAAGATTTTTATATACGACTTGCATTCGATATATGAGTAATATGTAGTTTGTGCGTGGTTCTGAGCACTATGTACAATATTTACAAATTTTGTGTAACTGTTTCCGAGTTGTCCGTTTCTGATATCCATGAAAGTTTCAAGAACTTAATTCGATCGTTGATCGAATAAGCAGCATTGCTAATGGAACGAAAGATGCTACATAAGATGAGTAGTATGTTGATTGTCTACAATTTTGAAATTTTATCTTGATACAATTAGCCAACTCTCTCTGTTATAAATGTTATTAAACTCAAGCTGTGAATCACTCCAAGCAAATTCGCAATAGAGAGAACGTAGCAAGTATGTACAGCAATCTACAGACTAGATTCTAGTCTGTACTATATCTTGCTAATGATTTAATGTAAAATTGTCAGTCATAGCATGATCACTTACAAATTTTTTAATATATCGAATGATTTATTACATTCACGGCACAGCATTCTCAATAGGCGTCTTTAGTTTACCTAATTTGTTATCCATGTCTACTGTAAGGATAATATTTTGTTAGATGATATCCCAGCACATGTCGACGACGATGAAAACAAACTGAATTAAACCGAATGCAAAATATTGATTGAGTTAGTAAAGCATAGGTTCACGCAAAAAGTGGGAGAAAATAAAAAATTTGTATCAGTATAATTTTGTCACAGTGAAAGATAAAGTTTTCGAAGAACTTACGCTGTGCGCTGGCAACGTCAATGGCGCGGTCAGTATCTTTCACAGGAAGTTCCTGAGGACTGGGTTCAAGTTGATTACGATTAGCTACGGCCATTCGCGAATTTCCTTGACCCGCCGCACCTCCTGTTCGGCCATTTGTTATGACTGACGATGATCCGGACCTTCTCATTGTCGCATTGGCTATACTTAGACTAATGAGCAACAAAAACACAATAATGAGTATATTTATTAATTTCTTAAACCTTAGTGTGAATTCGTCAAAGACTAATAAATAATTTACCTAGCTGAGGAATGGTCGATACTGATACTTCTAGGCCTTGGAGGTAAAGCTGGCTTTCCCCCATTTCCATTTGACGAAGTGTCTTCCGAGCTGGAATCCTCTTGATTACCAACTTGACTTAGATTTACTGTAAGTCGAGAGGGGAAAAAATGTACAGTTAAATATAAGCCAATGTTGATACGATGCAAATTAAATTGTCTTGAGATTTTGAAATACCACTCGAGTAAGCTCCTTGCATCCCCCGTCTTCTTAAGACTGAGGGAAGATTCGTACTTGACGAAGAGTTGGACTTGATCTGGTGATTGGCTTTATTCTGTGAACTAATTGTTGGCCTCATCAGTCCACTCATCCTATTGTTTCCAGATTGATTGTTCCAACTTCTTCCGCCTACTGCTACTCCCACATCTGACTCAGAGTCACTCTGCTAAAGAAATACATTAATAAGACCATTTGTTCACTCTTAATATTTCTGGTAATATGTCGTTTGCGTGCCATAAATTTTATAGATACCTGATTTAGTACACCAACGCTACTACTCCTTGTCATATGAGTTGAATGACTCTTTCCGGCTGCATGCCTAGACTGTCCTCCACTGTTGCCACCTCCGCTTCCGCTTCTAGCGGAAGTGCTTGTATTTTTACTACCTAGTTTTCCTGAAACTGAAGAACCTTGTGAGCGAAACGCTTTCTATTTAACGTGCCTAGCATGCGTCTTTATAGAAAAATCGTTACATTTAAACATTAAGTAATATAATTATCAATTATTATCAACATAGTAGAAAAGTGTGCGATCATTATTACAACACTAAAAAAAAAAAGTGTATATAGTATTGTTTCTCACAATCGCAAAGAAACAGGACTGCTTCGACTGTTCCTGTAATTGCTGAAGAGCGTGCATCGAATGCAGATCTAAATGCAACGAGGACATGGAGGATGAAGGATACCTTGAATCGGGCCATGCAGTAACCGGTTTGGTGGGCTGACGGATAGGTCGCTGAGCGAACAGGCGCGTCTCATGCCACCGCCATCCGCTTCGCCGTCAACAACCTTTGATGACAGTCGCCCCGCGCTAGTGCCAACTGTTGAAAATACGCAGGCACATGCACTAAACTACTAACTGCACACTGACGCTTTTTGTTTCAAAAAAATATATTTGCTATGTCTTGAAGCCGATAAAATAATAAATTAAAAGATGCCATGTGACCTCATAAATACTATTGCTACTTGCATAAGCGATTGAAAAATGAATCAGGCGCTTCTTGCATAACGTGATATATCATCAGTATCAAGAAAAATTATTTTGAACGTTTTTTTTAAGGAATAGTAAAAATTTTTTAACTGAAATTATATAAGATATAATTAAATTAGTGCTTTAATGCAGGAAGAATTTTGGAAATGAATAAGTGGGGATAAGGAGGAATAAGCCACAGGAATTTTACAAACATGCGTTTGCTTGTACGTCGTGCTAAAAGAAAAACAATCCATAAAGCCACGTTATTCATAAACTTTCATTCAAACTGAAAAGTAATTGCTGTCTTTAAAAATGAAAAGCGATATTCAATGTGCGTAAATTGACGGTTGTAAAATCTATACCGCATTATTTATATAATCTGATCTTAGAAAAAGAAATCTGCGCGTCCTTAATAAATGATAATAATTTCATGTTTTTGCACGAGCCGTGCAAGCGTCATGTATCCAATATACGTATGTATAATGAAATTAATACAATAAAATAGCCAGAAACGAAGTCGCTATGTATAAACATAAGTATGAAGCTTTGACGTTAGAAGAATTTCGTGCATCGATAACCTAAGTATAATCGAATGACTGTGATTGCAACTACCGATGTAACAAAATACGTTGATATAAGAATATTGACAAATTTTCTCTCCGATAACTACTTCGACTTTTCTTAAACACTGGTAATTACAATTTCAAGTGATACGTTGTTACAAAAAATTGTTGCTGCTCTGCAAATCAATTCCTACGCTCTGAGATACCTGCATAATGATGCTTCGAAGGGAGTACAGATTGGTTGATAGTTGGCAAAGTCTTCGTCCACTTCATTTGACTCTGACATCGTGAAGCGGGCGGCCATAATCGTTTAGGCGAATTGGCACAACTTGAGCCAGGCGTTGATGATCCGCTTTCCATTAAAGATTTGTCCATCGCAGAGATATCAGCGCAATCACTATCTTCACCACCGGAATGAGCACGAATTTCGCGTCTGAACATGGAACATCTTGTATCCCTTTCTGCTTCGAGTTTAGCAAAATTCTCTTGACAGTGCATTAGTCTCAAATCCTTTCCTTTTACGAAATATTGTTCTCTTCTGACAAGATTTTCAAATTCCTTGGAAAGAAGTTTGACAGTCCCTTCTATCGCTCGTGTTATCCTTATGTCAACGCTTGTGTCTGTATTGTCGAATTCCTTGTTTTCAAGAGGCAAGGCGGAGGAATCGGATACTTGTAACTCTGCAGATTGCAATTCAAAGGATGGAGCACCGTTTGGCTCTAAGGAGTCATACTCTTGTGTGTCTTTGGTAGGAATCTCATTTTCAAAGCACGTTTCACAGTCTCGTTCATGAGATGAACTTTGTCCTACGCTCGAGTTATCAGGATCCTTGTTATCGTCCTCTGCATCGTTGATGTTTTGATATGACAGATTTTCTATATTGGCATCGGTACCATATATAGCTTCTTTAGGTAAACTCATACCGTTACTGTGATTCACTTGCAAACTAAAATATTTACTTCTTTCCGCTTCACTTTCGCAAGGCTGAAGAGAGTAGCTCGGCGACTGTATAAATCTATCGCATTTTCTCTCTGATTCGTGACCGTCCCTTTTGTGATCTCGCAGAACCATATTGTCGAATTCTGGAGCATTCGAATTAACGGGATTTGGTGTTTGTTCAGACGACTGTAGATTTCGTAAAGCCTGCGTCTGCTGAGTTGATGGATCCACATTGTATTTGTTCCAAGCCGGTCTTGCTCTGTTACGCATACTTTGAGTACGGGAAGAATTTCTCTTTGGCTTAGGCGGTTTGTGCGCTACAAAATCGTTTAAGATCAACATGGACTTTGGCTCAGTAGGTACCTTTAAGCTGTTACTTCTTGAGTTAGCTGCGCCGTTCGAGCCTTCATTGAAATCAGTACTTTTTTCATTATCGTTATCAAAATTAAACTCGTAGTACACACATGTCTTCGGTTGTATAATGTCGTTCATAAAATTCATACCAGCCTTTGTTTCGTTCAGTCTTGTATCTTGAAGAGATTTTGATCTAAACACTGCTCTGTGCAGACTCGAAGTATCAGCTGTTTGTTCAGCATCAACCGTACTCTCGACGGTATGATTAGGATTTCCGCTGTAAGTTTCAGAGTTCTGTCTTTTACGCTTATAATGCGAATCGAATAGCATTTCCAGCGGTGCAGATTTTACCAGAGAATCTGAGTCATCTGTCAAGATACTTTCGGTGCTTCTGTGATCGGCATTTTCTTGTAGCGGAAACATTTGATAATCAGACTCATCGGTCAGGATACTCTCTTGACTTCTTCCAGCTTGCATCTTGCGTCGAGATAAAAAGAAACTCGCACTAGAATGTCTATCGTGGTCATACTGATTACAATCCAAGAGTTCGGCACTACCTTTTGAGAAGGATTCTACCGACGCATCCGAAAGGATACTTTCCTGAGAGCGAGTCAAAATTTTCTTGTAAAGACTCTGATAATTTGAATAATTTTTACTTTCCGTGAGATTATCTCGCTGGATATTTATCTGATAATCGCTTACGCATCTTCGTGGGGGATTTTTGAAATCACCCTCTAAGGAATCATCGCTGAAGTTTCCATTTCCTTCCTCCTCGTCCTCGTCGGAGAGCTGAGTAAGATTCTCGATGTTACGCTCATTCATAGCTGGTAGACTCTCGAAGGACTTTGCAATATTTTCCATTTCCTCGTCGTTGTTATCGAGGCCTATGAAATAGCTGCAGGACTTTCTCTTCTGTGCGAATCTCGCGAAACGATTGGCATTTTTTCTGCAGCGTTCCTTCAGGATTTTTAATTCCTCGCAAACCGGCGACTCCGGCAATGATTGATTAGCCTTATTTATGGACAGCTTATACTTTTCAGTTTTCTTAAGAGTCAATGTTAGCGGACGGCATAATGCGGTCTTTGCGCGCTCGCTAATGCACGACGTGGTTTGACTTTTGGGCATAAACTTTTCGTTTGGTACTTCGAGTATGGCTAAAGCATTTCCCACACCCTGGACTTTGTTAGCGAGTTGCTTGGGGTTAAATTTGGGTTTTGGATTTGGCATGGGCTTGCAGGGATTAGTCGGTTTTGCGGAGTGGTGCGTTTGATCTGATTTGTTACCTGTGTTGAGTCTATTTTGACGATGATGCTTTTCCGGAATGTGACTGCTTAGGTCGGAGATGCTCTGGCTGGACTTTAACGATGACTTATAACCAACCTATATCAGAATTAAGTATTTCACGATTACGCACCGTTTTCCTTATGCAAAGATTTCAGCTAACAGACAATTACTCACGCTTTGTAATTTTCTTCTTGTTTCCTCTATCCTCCTCTGCAATTCCTCACGATTTTTCGACACACTCACCGCAGCCGTGTTTCGTGATTTATTCGTAGAGACTTCACCACCGCTGCTCCTGCGTCCATAAACAATTTATTAGATCAATACAGTTCTGATAAATCCTTCATTGGCCCTGTATATCTTATACAAATGAGAGCTTATCACCTTCCGTGAAACTGGGAACTGATACTAGTGGTCTTAGTTCGATTCGTTAGTTCATCAGCTCCACTGAGAGACTCAAATGCATTCTTAAGATATTTTTCCCGATGACTTTGATTAGCCATCTGATCAAATCCTTCGGAACTTGCTTCGGACAGCATGGACAAGGGATTTCTCTCAGCACTAGGTGTTGACGCACCGCCTTCTGAGTCTGAATCTTCCTGGCTACCGGAAGCAGTCATTTCACTGGTCCGGCCACTTTCACCGCTTCTGGGTTTTTTCGATCGCCTTTGAGATCTGTATATGAAATTAAAAAGGGTATAATACAATTTTCTATCTACGAAGGACAAGAAGAAATTCAAAAATTAACATAGACACGCGCCTTCTTAATTCCTCGACATCCATGGCGTTCACCGTAAACTGATTGGATACGATATCTTCTGGCGGAGGGTAGTACATTAAACGATGATGAGATTTTTCAGAGCCGGTCGTTCCGTTTTCACCCTCGGAGTAATCCTCCACGTCTCCATCATGCTCGGTACTCTCGTGGTCCTGTATGACACGCGAAAGAAAACAAAAAACTGATGGAATGGAGTTGCATGGTTTTATACAAATGTATGAATCCTATCTTTAACATCTCCGAATAGTAAGGTCAATAATATTTCAATGACGCTCTAAAATCATCTCAGCACGATAAGGAGAGACATTAATAGCACACGATAATTTTGCATAAATAAAAAAAAATTAACACGCAGTACCACTTCTACGTACTCAATTCTACGCAGTATCATTAAGAATGACTACATCACAATTTGCGTATTTACGAACAGTAGAATAAAAATAATGAGAAAACGGTGCAAGGCATAAGCTGTGATTTAATGATGAGTGTAATACGATAGCCCCGAATGGTACTTATACTGAAAGAATGGCTATTTACAGATTCAAGCTAATTAAAAATAATATATAATACCCAAACGATAGTTTAGTTCCTAGTCTTCTATTCTTGTCTGTGTAAACGATACTGATACGGATTGATGGTATAATTGTTATTCATTTTTAATTTAAATTATTGGGAGAGAAAGAGAAGGACATCTCAGTCAATCGTACGGAGGACATTAATATTGCCATTTATTTTGGACAGCAGCTGAGTGGCAAATACCTCGAATTTGAAGCTGCCAAGACTGCTGTCATCGGTGTGATGGCGACTCCTCGATAGACGTGTCAACTCCGTGATATTGCTACCTCTAGTAATGGTCACGTTACCACCTATCACCTACATGACCGATCGAAATAATGGTATGATAAAAAAAAATGACAATTTCGAACGACGAGAAATATAGGAAAATATGCAAACTGAATCAAGCGATAAAACGTGCAAGCTGATAGTATAAATGAAGAAATATAAACGCAGCGACGGAACACACTTGCACGTTTGTATAATAAATTTTTATGTAACTTTGCAGGCTCACGTTGTTCTACCGTATCTAGCAAAAGGTGCTTGCAATGACTTGTGACTTGGAAAATACAAAAAGTATTACATAAACGTATAAGACATTAGATTTTACGACTCAAGTAAATTCTAAGGCGACGCTGTTATATCAGAAACGCGCATAAATTTCATTCTGATTCGTGTAAGTATTTTCCATCGTTAGGCATGCATTTTGTAAATGATTTGATTTATCGCTAATACAGTCCAATGCGGTTGCTAGTGATAAGTTAGTACCTGCTTCGAATCGTCAGTCAATTCTCTGTAACTATCGGGACATGGATGAAATTCTTGCTCCTCCTAGAAATTGTATGTGAAAGTGTTAATATGATTTGGTGCGGAATGATATCATGTGAATGCATTAGTGGAAATTGTAATTGGGTGTGATATATGCGCGGCTGGCATAATGATTGATGATATGTGATAAGAATCCGATTGAAATTATGTGAGCATTTTATACTGTGGAGATACACCTATTATCAGTTAAAATCCATTGTGAAGAATTGTACAATTACTAATGCGTGCGCGAACATTGTTAGTTATCTTGCGACGAGGTGCTTGTGTATTTACAGTATAAAAACTTCTCGATATTGACAAACCGGGAATTCGCAGAAGCCACAGATTTTATTTGATTTAGCGAGACATAGGCTCAACGAATAACAGACTTTAATAAGGCATCATATATATTTTCATTGCCAAACAAAAGCACTGCCTCATAGAACTAAAGATATCGGAATTAATTTCTATTGATCAGACATAAGCGAAGCACAAACTAAATAAATCATAAATAAATAAAATACAATAAACTTCTATCGGCAGTGTCAATGCCCATGTTAATCTGCTTAGAATTTTCGTAATGCAATTTCCACACCTTAACGAAACCTCGTGTTTCAAACAGTAACTTACACCGGATCCAAAAACATATGAGAATCCAACGTAAATTCTCGAAAAAAAAGTATTTCAAATACATTGACATTCCTCATTAGCCTAATATCCTAAGATCACTAACCCTTTTGATGATCATAGTGTCGCGTCGATAGTCACTGCTACATTTCGTTTCGGTTCCACTGTCGATGGAGCTGTCCTTAGAACCTCCACCACCACCACCACCACCTCCATCAGAGTCAATGGCACTTCGAGGAGGAGGAAATGGTATAACCTCATCGCTGTCGTAAACTGACTTGACAGTAATAGCGTCACCCTGTTGTACCCGCTGAGCCCAGCGTCCCTTCGGTAGATCAACGCCAAGAGACCTGACACCAGACCCTAAGGGAGCAGTTTCTTCTTGGGTGGCAGCAGTGTCGATCTGTTTTTTAGCCCAGAGTGGCAACTGCCCGACACTAAACCGATAATCCGGCCCATTCCCTTGGGGTGTCGGATTGGCATTAGGATCAAGGAATTCCTTAGGAGGCGATCCAAAAGTTTCGTTGTCCAGCTGGATGTTGACACCACTGCCGTTGACTTGTGGCACCCGTCTAACAAATTTACATGAGTTTCAGTAAAATTGCGTGGGAAGATCCTTAGCATTACATGTACACGACACTGGGAAAAAGGATGTACTCACTTTCCAGCACGCATGGCCTGCTGAGCAAGACGTGCTTGCATGGTTACTACCATATCATGAGGTACCCGCCACACGAAAACACAGCCATCTCCACTGGCAGAAACCAAATGACGACAATCGGGACTGAAGCGAAGTCCTGTTACCAATTCCGAATGACCCAGCATCGTAGCCATGCATTCACCGCTGTAGTAATCATAAACGCATAGCGTCTTATCGGTACAGGAGGTAGCCACGTAAATACCGGATGCGTCTAAAATAAAATTTTTACACGTTACCGTACTGGGCTTATTTCTTTTTACGACACGGTGATATCACACTGGTTTGTATGCACTTGTTAAATATAAAATTATCAACTATTTAATTACCTAGGACAACTTTGATAAGAGAGCCGTCTTCGCCGACGGAACCCTTAAAGGTTTTACTGTGTTTGCCAGTCGTTACGTTGTATACTCTAATATTTCTATCCTGACATGCCGTCAGGACATGTTTCTGACCGGAATCAACTTCCATATCGTAGAGAGTTGTTTTTCCTTGAGCATTGTGACCTCTGGCAAACTGTGGCACGCCAGCTGGTATCTAGCGCAAGGCATAAAATCATGTACATATTAGGATTTATAGTGTCCCTTAAGCTATTAGAAGAAGTGCGAAGTCGAAGTTAAGTACTTATATGACGGTTACTTACAGCTTGCAATTGCCTGAATATTATACTCTTATCCGCGCCGCACGACACCATCTGTATTTGATTACTCTGATTCGTTTGATTGAAGAATCGAACAGCAGTAATGGAGGAGCTGTGATCGTCAAGTGTTTGCAGAAAATTATAACCCTGATCAACGCTAAAAACATGGATGAGCCTGTCCCTGGAAGCACTGGCCAACAGCCTGGGCGATTTAAGAGAGTGCCGTGAGAACCTAGAGTATTCCAGACAGAGTACCTCAGCGTCGTGTGCCTCGACTAGGCACAATTCCTCAAGTGTGGGCACGTCGTGAATTCGGATATTGCCAGCTCTGTAAAAGCATACTCCGTATAAATTCAATATATAATATATGCCGTCTCCAACGACTTACCTGTCTCCGGAAGCAAGATGCTTCCCATCGGGACTGACACGTATCGACCGAACGCCATTACGTCCGTCGTAGGACGCGTCGTTTTTTTCCGTGGAACCAGCGGTAGCTAGATCCAAGTCTTTCAAGTAGGTCAATTCTGGGTCCACGTATAAGACCTTCAAGAGTTCCTGAAATTATGATTAAAATCACCAGGAAATTGAAAAACTCATAGCCAAGAGAATGAACCTTCAGAGGATTCTGTGCTTGAGACTTTACTCACGTTGCTATATATATTCCTCTTGTACATAGTATCGTTGGGTGATATATCCTTCTCTAAATTCCAAACGCGTATAGTGTCGTCACTGGAACACGTTATGAAGCTACCTGGTGGCATAGCGTTGATAGATTCAGCGCCCGTAGGATACATCTCGACGCCCCAAATGCAAGCCGAATGAAATAGAAAGGAATGGGACTTGCCCACCCTTCTGATGTCTCTCACGTCCCAGACGTAGATGCTGTGGTCGTTATAGACGCAGGTCAATTTATTATTGCGTTCGTCAAAGGCCAAGGCTATGGCGTCAGGATACCTGGCGTTTGGTGGATGCTGAGACATGTGACTGTAAAAATAATTCGCATCCTCAAGCAGTCGTAAGAATAATTATGGCTGGCACAGTGTCAGCGATCGCTTCAGCGTACGACAAGGAAGTAAGTTCTTGTACGCCAGGTTAGTCACCTTATAGATAATCCCTGGGCAACGTCCACACCCAAATAATGAGTTCTTGGCAGAGTAGTAATAAATTGCAATGTGACGGGACTGAAGCACCGTACAATTCCTTCGGCACATCCGATAAAAATAAACTTCTCTCCAACGGCCATACAGTTGGCACTGGTTGTCTGTAAAAATGTGAAACAGACGGAAGCTATTAAGTATCCATAGAAACTTAGCATGCTTTAGCCTGGTACGAGTACCGGTACCGACTTGCCACAGTCCTACATTAATTCTAAGACCCACTAAATCCTGAAGGGTCTCAATAGAATAACCTCGAACTTACTCTGAGCTCGACCCACTTGTCCAACAGTCTCCTGTTGTTAAATTCGCATAGGAGACCAGTCTTGGTGATCGCGTACGTGGAATCTGCCATTTCACCTCTGCCGCAAGCAACGTCGACGAAATCATTGTTCCGCTGTTCACCAAGTATGGCGGATCTGCCCATTAAAGGTACAGGCTCCTTGTACTGGAATAAAAGAAATATATATATATATCGCCATTTATCACATAGACCGATTCTCCATTAGAGGCAGCAGTTCAAGACTTTCATCTTGCTGAGAATTCATTACCTTGGCGTTGCGCGAATATTCCAGATACCAAAACTTCACGTGCCTATTGCCAACGGTGACGAAGTAATTGCCATTCTCGGCGAAAGATACGGCTTTGACTTTACTCGAGACTTTGTTCGAAGCGACTTTCACGTTATTCCGCCAATCCCAGACGTTGACGATCATGTCGTGCTGCGAGCCGACGGAGACGACGTATTTGTTGCTCGGTGAGAACGCCTGCAAGAAGAAGGAATTTTTACGTTTACAAAAGTGGCATGGAGTGACAAAAGAAAATTGACGGGGCGCAGCAGCACACCCTTGCAGTCGACACTTGACAAACACCAGAGACAAAGTACATACGATACTTCGGCTATGATTTCTTTTTGTCAAGTGTCAACGCACCGAGAGACATTTTTCTAAAAGTAGAATGTCCGCTAAACCGTCAAACACTTTACGAGCAATAAATATTCCATTTACTAGCTAATTCAAGTACCCTAGGACCGGTTGTAGGATGTAATGGCATCTCTTTACAGATAACTCATGAATAACAATAACCCTTTAGAGGGTATTCTTCCGAGAGATATATTCTCAACCGGTAACAGGTCGACATAGACCTTTATTTTTAAGTGTAATTCTGCCAAGTCCTACTCCGACCGTAGTTCTAAACCATGAAAAATCTAATACTTGATTGGTTCCGTACGCGAGACTATACTTCTAAGTACAGACTCTGGGATGGCACCAGAGACGATGAGATTGGTACACAGAATACCGTTAAGGCGCATTGGCCATTGAGTAATTTGGTATGCCTGTACCCGTTGACGGTTCGTCGTAACCATTCGAACATCGGAAAGAGACACTGTACGAATATTAAATGGTACATTGATGAGAGAATAAGACACGATTCATTTTTCTATAGCGTTTGATTTGTTCGTCAATGTTTCAAGACAGCCATAACAGAGTCATCCTTACGCACAGTCCACAGACACGCGTCCGGCGTTAATCTGGATAGGGCAGACAAGTTGAATTACAATTTTTTTTTTTCAATTATAAGTAAAAAAAGGAATTTAGAAATGTCAAATTTCTCGGATCAATTTAAACGAATCAGATCCGTGTACGTAATCGATTAACTTTCTCATACTGTGTCAGAGGTATTATAATTGTAAAAACGAGTGTTCCTCAAACTACTGAACACTAATTAATTTCATTTTACTAGCTGCTTGCTCAGTTCTTTATATCGGGTAGCTCCAATTAGCATGTGAGTGACGGCACGACTGACGAGTATACTCGTGCATACCTAAATGCCATGCATTATGGGTGCGGCCTTTTCCTTGCCCATGCATGGGAATTCTATGGGTTCCACATCATAAGGATCGTGGATAGATGTTTTTTTGTTTTCGGCATTTCTCGCTGATCGATAGTCACGCCGACACACGAGTAGATCGGTATCGATCAGTTTTACGATACGTAGGTCAAATCTCGTGCAAGAGAATGCAATATGTAGAGCGCATAAATCTGATAGAGTTATTCAATTTGGCCAGAAAATATTGCAGTGTCTTTTCCTGCCTGCACTATTATTCGATTTACGATATGCATCGTGGAATGAAATTCCTATTGCAGTATACTATAATTTGATAAATGACTCAATTTATGTTCAATGGGACAACCCCCTTCTGCCCCACCCCGTACGACCGCCTAATGAAGTTTAAATCGCTGTATAGAATCCGCCTGTACGTATAAAAATTTAAAAATTCCTTCGAATATCATATCGTAATTCGATTAAAAAAAAAAACATCGATATCAGATGAAAATCGGATATACGTTTTGCCAGAAAACTGTCGTACAGAATTAAAGCAAGAATTCAATAGCTCGACGTCAAAAGCGTTTCTTAAGATCTTTGACCTTAAATGTAATCGTTTGAATATCTCGTACGGACTGTGCTGCCAGTAATGAGACAAAAGCTATAGGAAAAAGAACCGATATTTATACGCAAAACGAATTTAAATAAAAATACTCCCGATTCAATGAACGTTCAAGCTATACGAAAGACTTACCACGCAATTGATGCCATACTTGTGCCCAGGAAATTCGGCAATCTGAACGGCATTGTGGGGATCGGAAATATCCCACACGCGAACATTCGGCATATGTCCGCATTCTCCAGTAGCCAGAAGTCTGCCGTCCCCTGCCAGCGCGAGGGAAGTCACAGTCTTGCGACATCCGTTCAGCACGTGAGTTTGACTGTTTTTGCGCGGATTGAACAGTACCACGGTGCAGCTGAAAGAAAAATATAAAACAAAAGTTTCAAGTCTTTTTGTAAACGTGACAGCTCGTCCCTGGATATTCGAGAGATGAAAAGATGGAATTAAAAGAAAAAAGTTCAAGTTCAGCTGCACTGACCCATACAAGCTCCGACCTCTGTAATAAAAGGTTTTTGCGTGCTCCTCGCTTTCTCTTCGAATCCCATCACAGTGACCGCGACCATGACACCGGATATGGGGATACGAAACTACAGCATCGCCACAGCTATTTCTAGTCGGATAACAACGTCGAATTTATTGATCCGTACGTCTTCGCTCCTACGTTGCTACGAATCTTGCACTCGTAAGAATCACGGACCATGTATTTAACCCGAGCGAAATTATTTCTCGCGGATGAAAGAATCGCGGGAATATTGGTCGACGAGTAGAAATTCCCATGGATTATATATTATCAGTCGGGCAAAAAAGTAATGACGAGCACCTACGATATTTAACGTGCGAAGATGCAAGTAAATAGTTCCGTAATGCATGTACCTGATGAAAATAAAATCACGAAGACTCTGACGGTAACTCCAACCGACACGTGTCTCGATGCTCCTTCTCTTACTGTACACAGATATACATTACTCGATTGGCCGCTCTGTCACAGCCAATCTCTCGCCTGTCCTTCCCCACATATACATATCTACTTGTAATGCTTCTATTGCGGTCGATCAATATTTTACAGTGCATTTCCCGTCACGTCTGCAACCAGGAAGACAAGATTGATCAATCGAGGAACCCCAAAAAAAATTTTCTTCGCTTCGAGCCTCTGTTAAAGAATATTTAACATTTATTTTATCATACGATATTTATATCGCGCAACGTTTCTTCACCGCGTGTTCTTACACTCGCGAAGTAATACGACATAATCAGAATATTACTTCATTAACGATGAGGTTAATGTCATGGCTCCTGTCAAGAGTTATTCTCGTACCGTGCGAGCAACCATTTACGTACAGGGACTTCCGGTTACTTCACTTTCAGTCGTAAAGACAATGACATTGAGAGTGACCGATAGGTTCAAGGGGTTCAGAGACCTCATCGGAGGCGCTGTATACATGTAACACGGCCATACGTAATTTATCAGGAGTCTAATGAATTACGTGAGAATTGCCGGAATCGTTGGTCCACGAAAAAGATTCGCACGGATGCATCCCCGAGTGTCTGGGGTCAGAAAGGCATAACGACGACAAACTTCGATAATGGAAATCGAACAATTTACCGCAGCATCTCTGTATCCGTATCTCTGATACAGATCCATCCGACGAAACGATAAAAAGTTCCTCCTGCCTACTCGCAAGGTTAGGTTCCCAGTACACTGAGAGTTCGTACGAAAAATTCAAAGCGTACATTGGCCACGTGTTCAATGGCTAATGAGTGACGTAAAAATTCAATACGGTTAAGAGTAAAAATGCCCTAGTCATTTAAATCTGGAGAAAGGCAAAGTTTTACTAAGGTAATACGGAGTAGATACCGCAGTAACGTAATACCGTACGTATATAAATGTATGTACGTTCTTGACCGTGGCTCGCACGAAGTCATGCCGCGTCGCATTCACTGCACGAATCCTAATGCGATTTGCGGTATTTCACGTGGGAATTCAAACACAACACGCAATCGTTAAGGAGAATCTACAAAGCTGGCGTCCGCATTGGTTTTCAGTAAAATTCATTTGAAAAGAAAAAAAATAAATGAAGATATTAAACAAAGAGAATTGTTTTACGTACAGATTCGTTTAATAACTTTGAAAAGTACACGTACCACGAGACCAAAGGACCGTGTCCCTTAGGTGCATCGAAATGGGGAGATGCCCGAAGGCTAGTTCCTCGTGTGAATGCAGCTTAAAGCTCTTTCTTCGAGTGACTCTTTCGACGTAGAAGAGGCCGACGGGGCCGTGTGAAGGAGTGAAGGAGTGAAGGAGCGAAGGAGTGAAGGAGGTAGAGACTCTCTGCTCGGCGACCTAGTAAAACTAGTGCACGGTTCACGTATATACCAGTTTTGTAGACGTTCGGGCCTATGCCTATACCTATGTATACTAGTCTAGGTAGCAGGTATCGCTGGTATCCCGTCGAGCATTAGGTACAAGTACGGATACAAGAATAATTGTACTACAGAGTATATATATACGTATCCGAGCCTGTACACGTCGGATCAGGGTGGTGAAGTCTGCGCGTGGAAAAGCATAAGATTGTCGGCAGCGAAAGGTCAGTAGGTCGAACCGGTCATAATGGTTGGCCGTCCAATAAGTTCGGTATTACGATACAGTCGATGTACACTCGTAGCAAATGAAATTGACCATTTTGCATATCGATTAAGGAATAATACTCGTTAAACAGCCGTCACGAAAGACATATAAATATTGGTGCACTCCAGAGCTCGCACGTATCAAGGAATTTCTATTTGGAAGTTCAACTAGGATTCGCGTGCAGATCCTCAATTTTACAGCTCGACGAGTTATACTGTCACGAAGTTAATTCCGGGGGTCGCGACAGAGGTTAAAAAATCGCACACCGTAAAACTGTGTCTAGCTACGTGGTCGTGGTTCGAGCCACATACGGCCAGAGTGTGCATTAGCAGAAAACGTTCGCCGTATCCGCGAAAGTGGAACCAACCACGATTGCGCTGCACTCGCTCTCGGAGTCTCCGTCCGTTTGTAAAAAAACTTTCGCTTTTCTCGCGTCTCTCCGATACGAATTGAATTCGTCGTTCACGAAGCGACTTGGAAGTTTCTCGGGACATGTCAATGCGACGGGATATACGTCGATAAGGTTACGATGCTCGAAAGATGTAAAGACGTCGAGAAGGAAAGAAAAAAAAAAAAACTGCACATTCGAAAGCTACTGCACACGTAGAATGCAAGGGGGACAAATTGAGTAATCTCGCGCGCCACGGCGCGTCCCACACATGGCATTGGAAACTATCCGTTGGCGCAAGGTCTCGGTTTCCCATCTCCTTTATATATATGTTACAGTCGACTTTCATCGGGCATAATGACGAGTCGTTCATTTTCTAGAAACGACCTTCGCGGGAGACTCGCTTGAAACAAATGCTAATATCTTCAGACCGTAGTCCGACCTGACTCGACCGAAGTCGGGCGAACGAGAGCACGCGCGCGAGTGAACGTAACGCGTTCGCAAGGAAACGGCTCGACTAATGACTCGAAAGTGCAGCTATACGGCTATTACGAGTAATGGCAATGGCGGCCCATGAAATTGAGCACGGGGAAGAGGTTTCCTTCGACCTTCGATAAGGCCGCGTTATTACGAGGAAACTCAGAGGAACGAGGAGGATAGCGGTGATTATCTTCGTCAAAGTTCAAAACGACTTTCGGTTAGGAACAACGATATTTGAGCTTCTTCTCGGCCGGGGACTTCCTGTAAAACCGAGTCGAATCTAAAGGCCCTATTGTCACTGAGCAATTAAGCGAATCGGCTTATTGACAAAAGTTCTGAGCATTTGATATGACGTTATAAAAGTACAGTCGGTGCAAGTCGTGTTGGATTCTTGTTTACTAGCGATTACGCGTATTAGATTTGATCCGTGACTGCGTGCGCAATTACCGTTGCGTATCCATGAATTGTCTAAAAAGCGTATATATACGGATCTGTAGCGCGTATCTCGTTGTTCCGTGAAAATTCAATGAATATAACAATCATAAAGGTAACTCTTGGGTACGCGATATTGTCAAACTACCGTGAGATGCTGCTGAGGCTTGCGATTCAGCAGTGTGACAATACTAACTTTACGATTTCACCATATAAGCGAGCACGCGTGTGGTTAAAAGTTCAAAAAAACTTTTAGTTTTTCTAGTTAGCGACTTTAATCGGTAATCAATTAGAATTTTGAAAGATCACCGTGTAAAGCGCGACGATCATCGAAATAAAGTCGCGATATCAACTTAAACTCAGATCGATAAACGCACAAGTACCGTTCGATAGTTGCGGTCATATATGAAAATGAGACAAATGATTTTTCCTATTAAAAAACGATACGATACACCATATACCAGTGTAATTCGAGGAATGACCACTTTCCGTATCCTGACGCGCTTCCCTGCCTGCTTATTAAGACGCGCAGCCGGCAGCAGCTCGACCGAGTTAAGTGTATCTTTTTTCTTTTTTCTCTCTACTATTCACGGCAGCCGTTCAGTGAACCGCAGGTGCGAGGTCGCAAGAAGACGATAATTGCGAAACTAGTAATTAGTCCCCACGGTTTCCAAACCAACCGAAGACAAATGAGTTAGCTTCAGGTCCAAGGAAGCTGCAGACTGAAGTCTAAGCTGCATCTGGCACTATATCCCCCCCCCCAACCCCCACGAACAGTCCGAGCCAAAATGAAATAATTTTTCGCTTGGCTGCCAACTTATACTGTAAGGTGAACCTACTGTGCAGCAAACGGAGCAATACGTGCGAATATAATGGGACTCTGGAAAGATGCCCAGTGCCGTAATCGATACGTGTAATACCGTGGATGCCAGGAGCATCGTGCTATAATACATACCAGTTGGATCGACACAATGAAAGAGATTTACCATTCGATTTCTCGTACAAATTGAATAAAGAATAAGAAAGTCTGACGTAAGAAAGAAAGAAAAGTTTCACGAAATTTCAAAGTGAAGATAATTATGTATAACTGACGCGATTCATTCAACGTAAAGTACCATCCCGGACGAACAACCTCAGCAGTCCAGTCGTTCCAAACACGGCGAACTACAAACGCGAGTTCTTGGTACTTTCCACGTGCGTACCCACATGTGCACGACGCGCAAGAGCGCAATGTGCGTTCGCGCACAGCAGGCAACTTCCATTTTCACTGAACCTACTTTGATCGGTACCAAGGAACGATCTTTGACTTTTACAATCTTCCCGAGAATTCGCGTTCATCGATCTTGAGGTACAATAATTCAGAAATAATAATACGGACTTGTACTCTGTGATTCTCGCGATTTTACAACCGTGTAATTATATCGTACCGAGTATAGGCCGCGTTATACACACGTATACAGCGAGATAAAGATCGATAGAAATCGATTGTTCGACATTTCGATCATGGACCTATCGATAAACACGGATCTTGGTGGCACTCGAGAACGAAACGCAGAATCTCTGGTCCATTCACCTCTCTCTCTCTCTCTGACCCATTTAACAGTAGATCCTTTGTTGCTTATCTATCTGAACAGACAAGCGGATCGATTAAACGACGAATCGAACTCGATTCGAATGCGAAGCGTATGTAAGTTCTCGAAATCGTTTATCTAGCCAAGAATGTTTCGACCTTTGTTATCTACGCATCTAAGATACGTGTATCTGGCATAGGTGAAAAAATTGTTATACGTCTGAGATAGGAGGACTGAACTAATTAAGTGTATGTACACTGCGGGACATTAATGCCGTCCCGGGGTGGAGCTAGTAGGAAGCGGGAGTAGGGCGACCGGCAGTGGC
>JARQSW010000292.1:969501-1006190 GCA_030142375.1 Calameuta pallipes
AGTCGCCACTGCCGGTCGCCCCACTCCCGTTTCCCACTAGCTCCACCCCGGGACGGCATTAATGTCCCGCAGTGTACGTGTATCCGAACGTAAGAAAAACGTGACTGGCAGAAGGATGACCCCCCCCCCCCCCCTCTAAATTTACCCTCGGCCTCGTACGTATATGTATCAATGCTCTTTCACCGTGACGTTAAAAAGGACTAATCTCTTAATCGCACTTTCGCCATTCTTCCATTGACGTGGGTATATCGTAAAAAAGAGAGAGGAGCAAGTGGCCTGACTCCTTGTGCCGCCGGCATTTAACCGTGACAGAAGACGAATCGAGTATAGAGAAAAGGTAGACGAAGACGGAGGAACGAACAAATAAGAAAATCACACATCTCCTTTGTCTCTCAATGAGATTCATTATTTCGCTATCGGTAAGATCGTATCTGTTAATGAAAATTATGAGAAGGACGTTCGACAAGAAGAAAAAACAATAGCCGTTTTTAAGGTAGGTCAGTACTCACCCAGCAGGGTATGCGACCAGCTCGCTGGTTGTGTCACAGTCCAAAGCTGCATTGCTCGACACGGTTACACCCAGGACACGTTCCAGCTTAATCTGCAAGAAAAGCCGAGAGATTTCGTAAGAATATTTTCTTTCTTTTACAATTCTAAAGATACTTGGGCGAAGACTGCTTGAGTTTACGATCACAGTGATAGCGCAAAGTTCCGTTTGAATGAACTTTCGAAATTTATGATAATAGCCGTAGGGTTTATTATTCTTATACTGGAGTCAGTGCGAATCGACTGTACGAGGCTGCGTGGATATTTCTTTAACGTCGCGTCCACATGGGAAACGTTATACCTGATAAATCGCTCTGTGACGTTTGAGAAAAATGATTTTGACGACTATCGGTTATTCCGTGCCAGTGGTAAAAGGGTGGCGAACACGTAAATCACGAAGTAATCTGGTAAGGCATCTTGTTAATCCAGTTTCTTGTTCTAAGGATCAGTCGTCTTTTTGCACCGCGTTGTACAGGTTGACGAGAAAGCAGCCATGACCACTTAAGGCAGCGTGAAGAATAGCTAGCGTATTTATCACCGAAAAAAATTACAAGACCGATCTCTCCGCGTGCTCACGGGCGCAATCCAATAAGGTAGATTTACATAGAAACTGTAGACGACGTGCCGTCGGTCTTAAAAACGTCAACTAAGACATTGCTAATAACTCTTTCGTTCCTTTTAAATTATTTTTCTTCCTTTGTATCCCGCGCTATGCGATACGTGTACGGCAAGTAAAATCGATTGTTAAAATCTCCCAAGACCTTGTCAGCTTTGCCTGATTTCCTCTCGTCAGCCGAACAATCAACTGGAATGACTCTTTCGAGTGACCTCAAGTGAAATTCGCAATCAGCTCATTTTTGCAGATCGAATCAGCCGATACCGTTTTTACGTATCTCAACTACTCGATGGTTTAACGATCGATCGGGTTGTCCAGTCTGGTCCAGAAATCTCTAGAATCGCTCGTAAAGTCTCCAGCAGCTGAGAATGCAGCATAGCATATTTTCTCTGGCAAGATCAGCGAGTGGCAATAAGTCACCATTTTGCCAGTACCGTCACCGTGAAAAAACATTTACAGAAAAGTCATCGTCATCTCGAAATCTCCGTGTCAGGAGAAAGATCAAAGTCTTGTAGGTGTTTCTCGAGACGGTGGAAAAAAAAAAAAAAAAAAAAATCCTAGCTTTCTACCAGCCGGTCGAACGCGTTGCGTCCGTAGCGTTTTCCCCGCAGCTAATAAAGCAGCTGCATAGAAAGGATAACGAGTTCAGCAAACGCAGCTGCGCGCACTCGCTGCATGCGTCGAGCCGCGGGTAGCGTCGGTGCGTTAATCGCAAGTTCTTCCGCGCAGACAAGCCTCGATAGCTAGAACGTGCCACGCATGCCGCACAGTCAGGGTGCACGTTTAACGATTATAAATTAACAGCGCAATACACGCAATGCGAGACAGGCTCCTGCATCCTGTGTCCGATACTGTAACGCAGAAGCAAGGACACCCCGTAAGTGCGAAGGCGGCGACAGTTTTGCTGGAGGAAAGGAATAAATATGCACCGGTGCGACTCGCGGCGACAGATCAGAAAGAGAAACGTCGATTGAATCAGCTAGAAGTGACGATCCGAGGATAGAAAGTCATTTGACGAGGAGAAGCGTCGAGGAACCGGTCGATCGGACGAGACGAAACTATTATGTGCTGTATAGTAGCTTCTTCGAGGAGGAGGAAGAAGGCTTGTTGCGTCATGGATTCGTTAATTATTATAAGCATCGATGCTGAACTCGATACGACAGCGGGAATGCTGGGTAAAGATTTCTTGACGGAAATGACGTTACACCACTGCCGATCGAGAAGCCGCGTGGGCAGTCGGTAACTTATCGAGCATGTCGGGCTGACTGATCAGGTTTGATTTGATACGTGGTCAAAGCGCACGTGGGCAGACAGCTCTTATTTATAAATAATAATATATACGTACAAGTGCGTCAGTAGCAGCGACTAGGATACGATGGACAGATAAATAGTCTATAATGGAAATGAACTGCCGAAAGAAATAGATTCTTCGCGCGTAGCAGTACTTGCGATCGTAAATTTAATTACATTGGCGAGTAGTGCAGTTTATTTTTTTTTTATGGTAATCGAAATAATGGGAAAGGCAATGAGAAGGCCGTTTTTGGTAATAGTATTATGTGCGGTTGTCAAAGACGCCTCGAGTGTCCGATTCGAAAACTCTCTCCTTACGTAAAAAAAAAAGGACGACGGTCTTTATCCAGAAACGGATGGCTGAGTGCTGAATCAGGCATTCCAAAAAAAATTAAGACTTGGTGGGTAAGCAAAAATAAATGCGAATCTTCGACGGAGGGAATCTCATCCATGACATAACCCACTCTTCCTTATATAGTCTCAGACTGTGTGAACTGTTAGTAACCGTTTACATTTGACAGCATAGAAAATCAAAGTAAATCACTCGACCTTTCGGACAGAACAGAGTAATAAAGCGTTATGAAAATTTCAAAATTATTTACAACATTACAATTCACGTACAAAAGCAATGTCTTATACAAAAGTTTACCACTCCAGGATTTCCAGTACGAAACTTCTTATCAATCATCGAAACCTAAATATATAAAGTAGCTTCCATAAGGACAAGGGAAGTCAAACATACCCGGTATTTCGGACAAGGCTACCTCATCCATCCATCCATCCATCCATCCAATCATCCATCAGACCATCCAACCATCCATCCATACCGATCCATACACCACCAGCAGTATAACGTCAGATTCCATAGCGTCCCACTTGAACAGCAATCAAGCTACGCCGAAGGTAGGAACTCTCGTTGACCAGGTGCAGCTGAATGACAGCAGCAACAAGTATAACTAGCATAGAAATCCCACGAGGTTGCAATTCGTTTGCATCAAAGATGCATATGCAGTATCGTTTGTGCAGAGCGCAACCACCTACTTACATCAGCCGCTAACGTTAGTCAGGTTACAGAAGACATCGCAGCAGCCTCATTCCCTTTTAGCACGTATGGGCACACGTGCAGATATATACATATATACGTATGCACGCGATCCTACAGCCATGGCATATAGCATATGGTGGGCATGCATGGCATACGTGTTTTGTAACGAGGTGCGCGCGAACTACGTCGACAAGTTGCGACACATTTCCGACGTTCCGTGTACAGAAGGTTAGCGGTAGACAGAAAATCCATGGCATGCGT
Source organism: Calameuta pallipes (assembly GCA_030142375.1). Classification (NCBI taxonomy): domain Eukaryota; kingdom Metazoa; phylum Arthropoda; class Insecta; order Hymenoptera; family Cephidae; genus Calameuta; species Calameuta pallipes. The sequence continues at coordinate 973,260 of JARQSW010000292.1, forward strand.
GCCCACGTGTGCACATAACTATAAGCGATTTACATGGGACGATCTCGAGAAGGCAGTACGGCAATTCGTTGGAATTCGTAAGAACTTCGTATATCCGCGTTTGCGCACAAACATTTTCATCCTCGAGAACTTCTTACACAACGCCCTACGGGATTATCGTTAATTTTAATTTGGATGGTATTGAAAGAAAAAGAAAAAAAAAAAAAAAAAATCAATTTCCCCATTTTCAATGGTCCAGTAAACGTAACGCGTCTCGATACCCCAGATTAATCTACATTGTTATTGACTCGTTGCTCCTCGAGACCGCAGTCAATTAACAGTCAAATAATGCGATCGACTCGAAACCGGTTGGTCATTTTTAGCGATGATGCTCCACCCTGTCGTCCTTGTGTGTTTACGCGCGTATTCCCGGTCTTTTTATCGTGCCCGACTATATAGGTGCACGTTATGCACGTACGTCGTTAAATGTTTCCGCGAAGCATTATTCGAGGCGTTCATTCATTTCGCGTCATTCGTACGAGGGAACGAGAATCGTTAACGAGCTACATGAGCGAAGAGCGAAGAGCGAAAATTTTATCCGAATCTCGAGACACAAAGTTATACGACACCGGCACAATAATGATTATGTGTACGGTGCTACGAGTTGGTCACGATATAATGACGAAATTATCATTACCATCTGGATAACTGACTCCAGCCGGTTTTACGTACCTCTATGTACCTTGTTTATGTCATTGAAAATGCGATCGACAGATCGATCTAATTCATCGGTAAATTCAATACAAGGAAAGTATATACCTATATAGTCACGTCTAGCTGGCGTATAGATCGTTCGTTAGCATACGCGTAATGGCAGAGCATAAATGAGAGACGCAGTCGGGTCCACAGTTCAATAAGGGAAAAGAATGCCGCGCGTATGCATTCCACGTGCGTAGGCATATGCCAAAGATGGCGATCCATAAAGGACTCGGTGGGCAATTCCGTGGAAAGTTGGAAGAAAAAGAAAAGAGAAAAAAAAAGCAAATTTCTCGTTGGGATAATAGAAGGTGGAACGTACAGTGCGAGATGGAACGAAACCACTGAATTTTCTGATAGACCGTGCAAAAAACGTGGCATTCATCCTCGAGATTGCTTTAAGCGAATAAACGTGAAAGTTTCGAACGCGTTAAAATTTCTGTCGCTCCATTGCCGTATCGCGATTTATCGCATATCTTCTAAATCATCGTTACGTTTGCTCCAATTAAAAAAAATTCTATTTACGAGGCTCGTCTACATAAAACTCAAACAACGATACGTCCGGCCGGTGTAAAACCGATGCGAAGGAAACAGACGTAATCGCCTAACAGGTAAATACGATACAAGAGTAATGACGTAAGGCTTAGCTGGTAGAAGCAAGGTCTCTCCATATAATACCTGCTGCGTCTTACGCAATGGCGCAAGGATCGTCATTCTCAATTAGAAGAATGAAAGGATACAGCGTTGTATATGTATACGCTTGTATATTAGCGCTGTACAAGAATCTCAAATTTCTCGGAGGTCATTGCTGGCCTTTTCATCCCAAGTGGATTTTCAACCCGGGATTTCGGTATAGAAATTATAATTAACGTAATCGACTGGCTGTAGGGACTCGCTGGATCGAAGCTTCTTTTATGATAACGAGTTATCGTATGGTTCAAGGCTCGAGTAATGCTTCAGGCTTTATTGAATTTTTAAAAGTAATTTTCAAAATGATTTTTGGCTGACGCGTGAGATTTTAATGAGGATACTACTTCTCGGCCACTGCCCACGTATTTTAATTCTAGTATTGCCAAACGTATGACTAATGTCAGAGGCAGTAAGTAAAACGTCACGAGAAATTGTGCAAGACGGCCAAAATATTTTCGACCCACGTGCTTGCGCGTTACCTATATACCGGGTTATTTCTTCGTCTCGATGATAGCGAAGTTGCGACATTTTGGTGTTACGCATGTGAAATTGCCCGTATGTGGGCCACGCATTATGCATACGCGCGAGAAAACATATAGACGAAATTATGTATACAGGAGGAAGTCCGATAGGCGTGGGTTTGCACTTTTTTGCTCCGTTCGCGATAACGCGGATTCCGGATGAGAAAAGGAGTTACCGAATGTCGTCGATGGCGCGAAGAAAAATTTGAGAGAATAAAAATTACATCAGTTCGAGAGTTACGAGGAACGAAGTACTTTTTTTTTTAAGTTCTCGGGTACAGTCCCAAACAAATGTATCTCTCGTATCCACTGAGACTCTACTCTGCGACTCGAGCGGTGCCACAGGGACAATCACAGATACGACAATAGCCGATAAATCAGTTGAGGATCGAGGTAAACCAAGGAAACACCCACAATTTCCGCGAGACACAATAGAATCAGTTGGAGATCCGCCAGGGAAATTGAAACGAAGAGCAACGATTTGGTAAGGTCGATAGGCAAGCGTGACAATTCCGATTCTCGGAGAGCGACTACATGGACCAAATAAACCAGCGATCATGGCGACCGGATGCTGTGCCAAAATAGTTTACCCTAAACCCTTCAAGATCTACCAGTACCCAATTCCCGATTTACCACAAGCCACGACCGCTCGTATAATCAGGATCCACGTGTCAAACGTCTGAGAATCGAACGTCAAAAACAGCTGTTCCTCAAACGTTTTATTCCCTATGGTAAATCCAGAGATGGAAAAACATAAGCGAAGCAATTATTCGAAATTACAAAAAATAACGCAAATTAGATTTTCAAAAGGATTTAGTTCCGAACCTTACCGGGAATCCAGTACAACGATAAATACCCACGCCGGGACATTCTCGTTTCCAGGGAAATTGGTACGAACGTTCTACGCGCAATAATAACAACACAGACTGGTTTCGTTTGCGCGCTCGACGCTTTCGAGAAAACAAATTCCGTCGGCGTTAATACGTAAAGGCCACACCCGGTTACGATTACACTGACTGTTTTACGATCTCCCTGGCATATACCGCGAATGTCTCCTGACTATATACGTATATAGTTAAATGCCTATACACGCAGATTAACCACCCAGCTGCCCCCCAGGTAGGTAGCAGATATAAGTATCCAGACGCGTCCAAGGTTAAATTAATAATCACATGCAAGATTCTCGATGGCAGGTACGATACGTGCTATTAGAGATCATCCCATATGTCTCTGCCGTCGGGATTGCACGGTGCATTTCGAAATTACGTTACGCGCATTTAATACGTGTATTATAAGTCTCGGTAATGCTAATATTAAATACCACCGCGGGTGTATTGGATATGCCTATGTAATATCTATAAGATATACTTGTCCGTAATATTTGCAGTATTTTTTAGCTCAATTTTCCCAATCGCTAAATATATATCCGTATATTTTAACGAGCGGACCAATTTTACCCTTGAAAAAATCATGAATTCATTAGAAGTCAAGGACTGTTTGTATCACGAGAGAACCTTGATTATTCGAAAGCAACGGGACAAACATTGGAAATAATTGGGGCACAATTTTCTGCAGAGGAACGAACGATCGTTGAAATAAATAAGTTCTTAAATACCCCGAGTAAGTATCTAGTCTCGCGTAACGATATTCCGATACAGAAAATAATAAACGGATCTCGGAAAGGATTTCGAAGATATACACAATCTCATCGGGTTATCAAAATACGACTGAATGGAATTTCTAATATACACAGGTATATCTGCTGTATAAGTTATTATCGTCGCAGGATAATTTCCTATTGTCAATTCGCACTTTTACCCGAGAACCGCGACAATGAGTCTCGCGAACTTATCTAAGATAATTATACCGATCATCTATAAGTACCCCAATATCCCAGCCCATTGAGGGACTACCCGGAAATGAGGCTGCAGCGTGAGAACAGCTATAGACAGACGCATCAACATACATGCAGCAATATAGATACGATACTAGATAGCAAAGAAACATACGCGAAGCAAACGGAAGTCCCGCGAAATTTGTCTCGTCATTATCGTCTTCCGGGTCCCGCGATATCCCATGGGTTCATTTCCAAGTGACGACTCGTCACATCTGTTTCCTGGTTACACGCGTATTTCTACGGGATAGAAAAACTGACGTTCGTCCACGATACAAATTTCGTAATTACAAGGTGCAACGCTCGTATCAGCTTGTTAGCCTCTTTTTGACTTCTGTTACGCCGCGTACGGTGCAAGAGTTAAATGTGGAGCCTGAAACCAGTAAGATCGCAAGTACGAAAAACCCGGCTTTAAAAGTCAACCGTGAGAAGAATGCCCGTGAAATCAAGAATTTCAGGTTCCCCCAGGCGCATAGATATAAGTGTAAGCACGCGCAGGAAATTTTATAATGCAGCTATACACACGTCCTGCTGGACTAACGTATCGCTACAACCTCATTAGTAAGAGGCAGCAAGAGTAACACGTAGGTATATGTATATCACGCTGATATATCCGAAGGAGGAAACTTTTTTTCCCATGCTGAATGTAGGTCGCGTGTGCATTTTTCAAATTTATAAAATTCGACAGTGAGACGAGCAGACTCGGGGTAAAAAATAATGTAAATTTCAGATACCACGTCACGAACGAATACGTATAAAATAGATATAGCTATTCGGCACGTGATATTAAAAAACAAAAAAATTTCCAATTTTCAAAAAGTACATTCGTCTTTGACCCGACCAAAGTTTCCTGGGATAAGCGAAAATTCAATTTTTACATCCATCACGTCACACGTGTAACCGTTCAGGTACAAGACACACACTCGAACCCAGAAAATCTGCCGACGATGCAAGTCTGGTTAAGAAACACGTAACAGCCTTAACTTATGCAAAGCAGCCTTACACGGTATGACAATCCTATTTGTTACCAAGATTCTCTCATTTATAGACATCCAATGGTAAACGGTGTATCCTGATTGGACCAGTATTCGCGAATCTGTTATCGACAGTTCGCACACGTGAACCGAACGATCGATACTGTTTAGCATGGCGATATCGGTAATTCCGTATAAAAGAACTTTTCATTGACAACAGTTAGACAGGGTCAAAGGATACGTAAAAAACGAAAGTTTATCAGGAAGTAACAAAGGTAAGACGAGTCGTAGGTACGTGTCGCTTAATGGAAGATAGCATCCGGGAAGCGATGTAGGATGTCCCTATAATACATATATGTACCTAGCCAGATACCCATCCACGGGTTAATTACACTTAAATAATTAGCATAGGATGCAGCTTACGATACGCGTACCGGTTGAATTTTAAAGAATTCTAAAAAAAAATGCACCTTCGGACCTATTTGACTGACGAATGTCAACTCGAGTGAGAGTAAGAGTCACGTGGCAAAATACAGCACATACGTTATCCCATACGTCTACTGTAGTTCTACATACGTCACACACGTGGTATTACGACGCGTATCGGTAGTTAAAAATGACGAGCGTACATGTACTTCTCCAAAGACACGTAACGCGTAAGAACGATACGCATGCGTACACGTTTCTAGCGTGTCGAGAAATTAATTAATTAAACATTACGAGGCGCACGATACAAGCCCATGTCTGCGAGTGACTGGGCGCAGCTCTGATTCAAAGGAATAATTAAGAAATTCGATAGAAAGTTTTATGTTCAATGAAAGATCAACAATCTATCGAGCAGCCAAGTTCAGTGGTAATAATGATAATCGTAATCGCAATCAATAAACTTTCACGATAAATCGACTCCTCTTCCTCGAGACGATATGTCGGTTAAAAACGTAAAAATCCACGAGGAAAAAATATCGCAAGAGCACGCCGCATTAGGCCGAATTTCCATAGAACGTGTAGGCGTTAACCGCGCGTTAAATACAATGTAAATCCTTTTCTAGCAGATATACATACATGTATATGCGGTCACCGTATAAGATACTTCTTCGCGGAGCATTATTGCTGGGTGAAGCAGCGATCGTCACAGAACGGCTAACGGTAACGCGTAAAACGCCGGTGATAGTAGGTTAAGTAAGATAGCAATATCTCAAGCTTATGCCACCTTCAACAAATGCTCGTCCGACACGAACCTGCACAAAAGGTATCTGCTGGATTTACATATATTGTACATGAAAACCCAGCAGGTACATATTGGTACCTCCTAACTGACCTACTTACTTATACTTTACATATATGTATATACGTATCAAGACGATTCTTATCATAATCGACTGTTTCACGTATAAAAAATAAAAATCTCAATTGATTTGGTATATTGGCGAAGAAAGGTGTTTTTCATAAATATAACATACTACAGGCCTTGTAGTAGTGCCGACACCTTGGTCCAGGTTCCTCGATTGCACGATTGCACGATTGCACAATAATTTACATACCTAAACTAACTGTGATCCATGAAATTGGCTAAACGCGAACGTCAAGCCACAATTTTGTACAGGCATCCCCCAGGTAAAGCGTCATAGAAATAATCTTTAAAAAACGTCCCGACGTATTATAATTATCGTGTACAAGATGTGTGTGTGTATGTTTGGCATCCACCGTACACCTCTTGATAAATAAGTAAGGATCTACCACGCTCCAGAACGTTGCGTATCCGAGTGTCTAGCGCTTTCTCGAACGAGTGAAAAGCAACGTAGCTGGGACTCCGTAAGGATAATCGTGTAGAATTTTGCATGGAGCACTGACGTTAAACGCAGTGTCGAGAGAGAGAGAGAGAGAGTTTAATTATAAATAAAAAAATAAAAGTACCCATCCAAAATGACAAGATAAAAATTTTCTAAAAATATTCTTCCTCGCGCGTACAGCGACGTCCAACGACAACAAACAGACAAGCACGAGTAGCGCGTAATAGAATCGGGTGCGCACGAGGAACCGTGCGTAATACCTGGGGATACGTATACGCGTACCACGATAAAACGTACCGAGAGATTAATAGCGCGTATTCTTATCATCGCTCATAAATATTAATCAGTTCCCTGAAATTATTTCTTCCCATACATACCGTAAGCCTGGAGTACGCGAGCGCCATGCTACCATTAAGTCATCGAGACATGCGCGTTATTTAAGTACCGGCGGTTACAGCCGCCAACGCACAACCACAGTGCGCAGGAAGGTTGGGTGAAAACGCATAGGCCTAATTAACAAATCTAATTGAGCAGTAACGTCACATCCTTTACCGTACATTAGACGCATAGCGCGAATAAACAAATTCGCAAATTTGACGTTACGGTAGGTTAAAAAAAAAATTGTCAACATTCCCGCCAAAGTATCTCGTAACGAACGAACGAATTTCAAGATCTTAAAAGATCATACTCCGATGCGTTAAATAAATTTTTTATTCTCTTAAAACGATAGACCGATATACACCCAGCGTCTTTACCGTGTAAATAATATCTAAAGCTATACTCACATCGTAAGCAGGAACGTTCTCCTTGTCCCGTATGATTGGCGAACTGTTTCTCGGTGCAATTAACGCCATTTTACACCTAAAGTTTTCCCTCTCGTATCGCGCACGCACTTTTCAATTCTAAAGCGATCGCCTTTACTATCGCATGGCGAATCGACTACCATCTCCCTGTGATTCTCACACTTTGGTGTTATCGATCTGCCCAATCAATCGCTAAACAAGACTATCGAGAGCACTCGGAGGATAGTTCCTTGCAAGACGACACCGCTCGACGACCGATCGACTCTTGGATCGATATTCACTTCCGTTTGGGTTGAGAGCGAGAGTGGTCCGAATAAGGAGAGCAAAAGAGAGACGTAGGACGAGTCAAACGTAGCGGATAAAGAAGTCTGAAAAGTGAATAGAAGAAGAACGTACCATAGATAAAACTGTGCCGATCGAAATGACCGTGCAAGCTCAAACTTCATACGATCGTCCCGCGGACGATCGGCACGCGCGTAATTACACGATATCTATTCGGCAGAGACACGAAGCCAGCTGTTACGTAAACGTTAACGAACCGTAAGCAAATCACGTAGTATGACTGAACCGAACGGGCATTTATTTAAATACCTTATCAAGCGATCAAAGTCGAAGGTTTGCCAAAAAGTTTTCGAGTTTTAATTCAAAATTTGTTTTTCATTAAAATTCATTTCAAATCACAGCCGTCCGTGTGCGGTCATAGATGAAGCTCGGAGGGGACGGAAGGAAAGTATGGAATTGGCGCAGGTGACGTAATATATATATCCGTTGCGAAAAATATTTATCTTGTTTACATCGGGATCGATGAAAAATCAATATTACTAAGTAATGGTACTAGACGCGGTAGTACTCGCGTCGAGCAGAGGATAGACGTATTTTGCGTCTTCTGGAAACAATCCTTTCACGAGTGGGAGCACGAGATGGCGTCAATCTTAAATATTGCCGACTTATGTCATTCGACGACGCGCGTGTCCCTGCTTGAATGTTAAAAATACGAAGCGTTGACGAGCTCTTAGCAAGTCTCCCGTACCGGTTCAAATATTCATTGCAGTGCGTCCTTCGCGGACACTTGTAACGACATTACGTACGAGTCAAAAGCTCAGTAAACTTCGTTATGGTTTTGAGTCTTAGACGAGTTTCGGTGTCAAGCGCACGAATTAACATTCCCTGTACCACGTACTAGTAAACAACAACAAAAAAAGCAAATTCCGCATCAACGCCAAAATAATTATAAAAATTTCATTAACAATAAAAATCACTTCAACCAAATCTTCTATAAACAAGGGGTATAATCAGCACAAATACTTTAATCACCATTTAACCACGTATCCACCTAGTTTTATTATCAGTCCCAGTAAACGATACTTCATCGATTTTCGTAATGATCGTATATAATCGAAATCTTCAAATTCATTCACTGTTTTCGTAAGTACGTGCTGCCACCGACGAGCGTTCCTGTGTATCTCGTTTCAGCCACACGAGAGAGAGAGAGAGAGAGAGAGAGAGAGAGAAAGAGATAGATACAAGCAAGGAATTAGTGCGACGGAGACGCCCGAGAGTGGCACGTGGAGACTGCGGCGAACATAACAACAATAACAAGAAAACGCGAGGAGAGACTCGAACGAGAGATAGGAGAGTGACAGCGAGAGCGGACGGCCAACTCTAGACTGAGGTGCGCACTCCAGCTATCCACTAGGTACCCCACTCTCTTCTTCTCCGGTGGGAGACAGAGAGAAAGAGAGAGAGAGAGAGAGAGAGAAAGAGACAGAGAGAGAGAGAGCATAGATACCTTGTCCGACCTGCGACACCATTCCCAATCGGTGTTTATAAATGCGACTATCGTTTTGTTTACCGAAATATGTGATGCCGCGCGAATTGTCAAACGATGAAAAGTAATTTTAAAAAATGTCAACCTAACGAGACAAGACAGACAGACGAAGAGGAGTCTGTGATATGCGCGATATATGCTGATCCGATCTGTCAAGAATAGGGAGGAACAGACGGAGGCCAAAGTGTCTTCGTTCGAATTGTAACGGAACGACAGTGCAGTAGTGAGAGGGTAAGGATTACTTTGGATACGAAGTGGGTCCAGTGACGTACATACATGGGATGCTGAAGTTACTCGTTCACTCTGAAAACCGGTTTTCGCGTGACGGCCATGCCGGTGCGTTATTATATATTATTTATCGTGACGATAAATATTTAATTCAATTGATGAAAATCGCGAATAATCAAAGATTGCTATAATTTTTCATAAGCAAGGGATGTCGATGGCTGTTCCTGGCACAGTCGGGTATTCCCCCATTTTAAATGGGAGACCTTCGTGATTCTTCCCATTGTCCCAGTCGATGATCGTGATTTATTTGACTTCGGGGTATATACGCTCGATCGTATTATTGTATCGCGCAACAATACGATAAGTCGTAAATATATTTTAACGACCCGCGCGAATTCTACTTGTTCGTCGTTTGTATGTAAAACGCGAGAGCAAAAAGTTAATCCCATTAACGATTCACCTCTCGAGACTAGTCTCAACGGCTGTTGAAGTTTCAGGAAGGGTTGGTAGCCCCCCTGCACGTTCTTATCGAAAAGGGTTTAACGTCCAAAGGGAGTCAGGAAGGCGCGGAGGGTGCGTTTTGAGGGTTTCCGCCAAGTACAATACGCAAGAAGAGGACCTCCTTAACGATCTCCCGGACTGTCGATCAACTGCCTATCGTCCCTTCGGTTCGAGAAGATTCGGGGGCTTCGAGGGACTCGGCTGACAATAAATTTGTCCGTATCGCGTAAAATGTCAATGGCAGATATATAGGTATATCGCGAGTGTGCACACACGTGTTACATACGTCATGTTGACACGAGTGTAATTTCCGGTTGCGGGAAAATTGTAATTCCCGGCCGCCTTTGGCGAACGGCGATCTTAACTTGACCGGTCACTGCATCAGGCTACGCAACAGTCCCTTTGTAAATTCGTACCTGAGCAGTGTGATTACTTGGGGCGGTAGTTGATGGTCGTTACTTGGAAAGACGACCTTAATGAAATATCGTCAGGATATATAGGAACTGCGCTGACCAACGAGGTATTAGGCTGGTGGCATGTCGAGGGAAGGTTTTAGAAAGAAAAATCGTTGGCTCGAAGGGAGAGAAGACTGTGAGACGTGGGTAATTATAATCAAAGGCGTGGCCATATCGTTGCTGAGTAACCACTACGCCCTAATGTAATTGGCTAAAAAAAAGTAAGCAGAAAGGTTCATCGACCCTTGGGGATACGTCGTAAGGGACAGTACGTACGGATACGTAGTACGTAGGTATCCGTTGGATATCTACATTGGCATTCGTGATGATCGGAAATGGAATTTAAGTTGATTCCTCGTACAGTAGAAAAATACGTGTGCATGAAGCCATCGAAGGAAAATTTAAGACGATAGATATACGACTGATGATATCGGATTTTGGATTCGGATAGAGAAGGATTTGAGGTTTAAAAAAATTAACTTGCGCCGAATTCACGCGAGCGTCAGGTCGCTCGGCGAGAACAATCAATATGCAGTACCGTTAGGTACAACAGGATATCGCGGCGACACTACGTGCGCGCTAGAAACTCAAGAGTAGGTACAGCGTCGGCTATCTTGCCAAAGCGGGTCGCCATTAGAGTTCAAGATAAAAAGTAAAAGCACCGGGTTACGTTGTTAGCGTTAAATGCGGCCACTTTGCCAAGCATTCGAAAACAAGTAGATCAAAGTGCAAAGGACGGAGGATTTATAAAAGAGCCGACAAATGGATGGGAATGAAGATAAACATTTTTCTCAAATTATCTTATCGCCTTACAGATTGAATTAATTGATTTTACGATGAAAAAGTATGCGATCGACGGATTCTGTATTTCGGCATGAGAATGATTGCAGGGAATGATGGTGAACAAAAAAGAAAATTAAATCACGCGATAAGAATTAATTCTCGAAAATTGCAGACACCATTATATCCCAAGGTCTAAATGATTATTAAGATAAAGCGTATACGCCGGCTGGGTTAGTGCTTCGTCTGTATACCTATATACGTATATCAGTTAATTCGCGAACGTGCCCACCTACGTATAATTTGCACACAATCATTTTTTGGCACCCACGTGCTATGCGGTGCGCGCGCGTCCGCGCGCGAATAACGGAGAGAAAGAAAAACGTGAATTTCTTCGTTCAAAGGTTCTTCGAGAACCAGTTTTTAATGTTTGTTGTATGTATCAAACCCGAATGTCGTATAAAATTATTCATAAATTATCCACCTACGACGGACGCTTCTCAATGTCACGGATTTCGCATTTTTTTTTTTCTTAAGCATAAATTTCTCGAACGCAGATACGAATTTTCAACGTCGCAGATCTCTTTTGTAAAAGGACACTGACTCACCGATTAGTAAAGTTGTAGCAAGGACGACAAAGGAGAGCGAAAACTGCATCATAGGTTTTCTTATATGGCATGCAAATCCGTGTGATATAGAAGTGAGATGTCACTAAATAAAATAATAAGAGGGACGGAAGCGACACAAAAAAGCTAGCAAAAGAAGAGAAGGTCCAAAAGGCACGGAAGAGTAGCTGGTGCTCCGATAGAGACAAAGCAGATCCTAAAAGTTTTAAAGGCTGAATAATGCGGTGGCTATGCGGTGGTACACGTATGGACGATTGCTACGATTTCAATGCGAAAAGTTTGACAGGATGACGGGAAATGGCGCGTGCCAAAAAGTTTTAAAGAGATAAAAAATGAAGCACAGGATGAGTCGACGCACCGAAGACCATCGGCAACGACACGTTGGGATAAACCGTCAAAAGGCATACGTATACATATGTATACTGGCTATGCTTCGTGGTACCGACCCGGTTAGTTCTGGATTTACTGAGCGCAGAGTGAAGAGTGCGCTGGACGTTGCTATTGTGTTTGGCATCGGCTCCGTCGGTAAGTAGTTTCGAATGTGATTACCAACAGTTTTTATTAATACCGACCGATCGTTAACATCGATTTCGAACGAATGATAGATACACGAGACTGTTTTATCGTCGATTACGTCACGCAGGTAATCCGTGGAAATAGACAGCGGAGATAACGGTACAATAACAAATAGCAATAACAGAGCAAAGGTAAGAATAGAAAAATACATCAAAGGAATGATGTTTCAGAGTTAATCCGTGGAAAGACTGTGCTGACGATATTTAAAAGATATTTTAGTAATTCACGTAATTTCTTCTTTTTTTTTCGTTCAAGCGTTATATGTATAACCGCGCGTAATGGAACACAGTGAAATATTTATAACGAAGGGGAATTCTTTGAATCAATTTTAAATCCCACTGTTGCATCGATGAACTACGCCGAACGGGTGCACCGTAATCCTAAGACCGGTATTAGAAGGTCTAGTTAGTCGACTGGTCAGGTGGGTAACGCGATACGCAGTTCAAAGTCGGTCTAGCAAGATCTTCTCAGAGAGATCATTGCACGTTATTAATTACAAACCAGGAAAGGAATTCTAATACACCGAAGCAGTATGTTCCGAGGTGTGTATAGCTTGTAAAAAATGTCCATGTTAAATTTTACGGGAAATTTAAGTTTCCATCGAGAAAACGCATAACCGTAACGGTTTAAGTTTTCAAATTGCGATTGATCAGTGGTTATTAGAAATTCCTTGTCATTCGATGCACGGTTGAACGATCTCGCGTTATCTTATGCAACGGATGATGCTGCCAGGAAAAACAGAATATAAGATTCCTTACAGAGCCACGAATCAGTCGAGAGTCCCGATTCCAATCCAGAAGGTCCTTCGGACTGAGTTCCCGGATGCGTTCACCAGAATGGTAGCATATCGGTGACGTCAAGAGCGCCAAGAATTCGATTGCACAATGCATAAGTATCGGGTGTCGTCCTGCTAATTAAAATCATCCATCGATACGATGACGCGTGATCGATTGTCGCATCCCATAATTATAGACTGTCTCATACCTGGTGCAAACTTGACAATAGTACTTTCCTTGGGTCCTGATAATATCATCGAGTCCTGATATTAATTAGTCAACAAATGGCTTCTCTCGCGTTTCGCACGGTCTTATTAAACGATTCGCGTAAATAAATAGAGCGACTTTTTAATAGGAAACCGTGGCGCGATTGTTCCTTCAATCGTTTTACGAGCGCAGCCCCGGGACTGGAGAAATGACGCGCGTGCAGCAAGACAAAGGCTTGTCAAAGAGAAATTTTCATTTTATAATGGTCACGACTCGTTTACATAGGTTCGTTAAAAAGCAAGAGTTATTGAAACGCAAATTATATTAGAACATGGATATATGAGAAAAACGCAATAATTCGAATTAATTGGCAATAAATCATAAAGCGACATAGGATACACGGAACACGATATTACATCCTGTGAGCGAAGGAGGGGCGAGGGGGGGGTAGACTCACCCTCGTGTTCTCAAAGGTGCCCCTTAGACTCGATGTTTACACGTATCTGTTCTTCGTCACTCTATTCCACTTCTATTCTCCCTCTCACTCGCCTTAAGCTTTTATCATTCGTTGAAGCTTCTCTCTCTCTCTCTCTCTCTCTCTCCTCCCCCTCCCTCTCTCTCTCTCTCTCTCTCTCTCTCTCTCACGTGATCTTTTCCTACCCTCCTCGCATACGCCTCTTATTTTTCCATCCCCTTTCTTTTCTATGACCAACCGTTCCTGTTCCGCTCCCGAAACTTTTCCCGTCTCCACCACCTCCCTCGCTTTTTCTCACCCGCTTTCACCCCTCCATTATTTTTTCAATTTCCATCCGTTTCTCCATTCCGTCCCCTGGCTACCCATTTTTCATCTCTTCACCTTCCCCCTGTCTTCTTCCGTCCTGCTTTACAGCCTCACTGACCCTTCCCCCCTTCCCCATTCACACGGAGGAGGCTCGATTAATTTGTCACGAGTTTTAACTGCGAGTCAGTGCATTTAAGTGATACCAACTACCCTCTGCCCAGCGCGAAATTGCGCAAGCTGGCCTAGCGTTATATAGAAATACTCATTTACGCCGTGTTACATAAAACTGTCTTATTTACTCACCCTGTCCTGAATCCTCACGTTTTCCTGGCCTCGCTTCAGGCTAGGAACCCGCAGGACTTTACTCGTGAGTGGCGGTTCCATCATTCCAGAAGATAAGTTTCTCGTCAGGATCTCATCCTTGGGAGAAATATTCGCGTCGCTTCAGTCCATTTTCTGTAAGAGCAAACAAAAAATTCACATAATCGTCATCACGGATTCGACCGAAACAAATTCGAGAATAGTGACGGATCGCGTAATGCCAATATTTTTCGTTCAAAATTCCTAGAGAATAACCGCGGGTAAAAAAAGACTATCTCTAAGAGACGCAATAACCTCGTGGTAAACGACAGCCTGCATAATGTATAAAGTCCGACTAGTAGATACGACGACAGAGAGAGACCTGTTTTGCGATGTGATCGATCAGGGACAAGTCGAGGATAAGCAAAGAAGAAGATCTACCGATGATCCATGGAACCTCGATAAATCAGCGGGATCTAGCGAGTCCTCGTGGCAGCGTAAAACAAACATCTAGTAAAATGTTCCCTGGCGAGCTTCTTCGACGATTATATAAATTAGCGAAGCGTCTCTTCGTATACTAAAACCTGTACAGTACAGCGAATATGGCTTCTCGTGGTTAGCGCACCATGAAATCAATATGGCTCGATATTAACGCGCCAAGTTATATAAAAACTGGTATTTTCAAAGTCACCAAGTATATCTCTCTATATTCGCCGACATAGAGTGAAGGTTTGGCCGTTTGGCCGTTTGGCCGAGGTCCGTTAAGTCCGTTAATACCGTACTGAAAATCTTACGAGACAAGATCCGGGCTGACTGGCTTGTATGCGGAGACGGCATTACCCATAATTCCACGGTATGCAGAGGGAGCCACCATATTGTATAAAGGAGAACGCCTACCCGGGTCCATTGTCCTCAAATTCGTAACTAGATTCCGATCTGCGCAAGGAATTGCTTTGTGCACCGCGCCATACCGGAACGAGACTATTGCGAAACGACGGCGTTGCATCGTTTCCATTAATTATCAATTCCATTCCAGGATCTTGACTTTTAACTATCGAAGTAAAAATCCCGACACGATGTGACGTCATCGAAGAACGGAGTACGCGATAGAGGTTAAAATTTAGCCAAACTATTTTACCTACTGAAATATCGCTTTAGCTTCGTTTAAGTAAACCCAAGCCGATATATACATATATACAGATATATACGCGTACATGAATTTCGTCGAGGTTACGTCGGCAGCTATCTTCGGTTAGATAGAATTAATCTTCGGCAGATCGACAAATTACTGAAAATCGATCGAATCCGCACGAATTCGTACTGGCATCCCGTGATTGGTCAATGATTTCGCTTATACTGCGGGATATCTTTTATTCAACGTTTAAATCCCACGAAATCGTTACCGTCCTGCGACTTTCAGGCATTTCGTTCCACGAAAACACACCGGCACACAGTGCGCGTGTTTTGAGATTCGAAAGCGCGTGGATTTTTAAAAGGGAAATGCCAGGTCTCGAAATTCCCGATGGATTTCGGCCTATCTCGTGATTATCAGCAGCAACGATAATGTGGATTAAGGCAAGGTATTAGGCGAAACGATCGACCTAAGTTTCAAGCGAATCTTAAATTCTCTAATAGATCTACGCGAGGAGCCACTCAGAGTCTATTTACACTTTTATGAAAATAATGATAATATTTAGCAAAAATATATACACGACTTTTCTGGATCTTACGTCCTCTCGCCAAATTACCGTTATCCGTAATTCGTATTTAAAGGTTCATAATGATATCGCGTGTATTTGGCCACATCCATACGTTTGACCTCACGTGTAATCGTCAATGCGAAAGATGATCGTTTTCGAGTAACGTCCTTCTTACGAAATGGTGCATCACCAATGTGTCTATTCTCAACGAAGTAGACGAATCGCAGGCGTGCCTCCATTCAAATGGATGCATTATTCGATTCAGTGATCGAAATAATAAGTCCAATTAATTCAAATGCCCCATTGACGGTTAATATTTAATAGGCGTAATGAGCGCCGTGTATATTAATACACGACGATACGAGATGAAAAGGGAACTCGAAAGAGGAAGAACGTTATACGAGGTTGCCTTTAGAAAGAAAACTTTCTTGAGGCTCTTATAGATATCAATTATATAGACTGGAACCAAGTGGCGCCCATTACTATGCGAGACAATGCATTCCTATGAAACAAATGTCAAATGACCTTGGGCACTGTTCGCCAAATTAAATTGATTAAGGTTAACCGTGCGAAAATGGCTATTGCCAAATTAAGTCAAAAAAATAAACGAGGTCGAAGATGAACAGTAATGATAAAAAGTTTCGCGAATTGCATATAAGAGCCACGTGTGGGCTGCAGTTTAGTCCCGTCTGCGAAAGTTGCAGCGAATTGACCTTGGCCAGTAATTATCACGGTGCAAGACAAAGCACGTGCTCAGTGCCGATGTAACAAGATAAGAGTCTCTTCGTATCCATTCGATTGGTGGAATTTCGAGTGCGGAATTCGATTCGCGTAAATTGACAAAGTAATTTTGAAAATTCCCACGCGAAGCTACCGTTTTACCGTACACAGGGAAAATGCGTCTAGAGAGTTCTTACCGAAAGTAGATCCATGTGGCATAGGTAGAAAGTAGTTGGGAATTGGTGGACGGGATGCAAATACAGTTTTGATAAATTATAATGCCAGTTGGCTAGTCGTGCAAAACAAACCGCTCGCCGGAACCGTTCGAGACGAACACGTAACATCTAAACCGTTCGAGATAGCGGTATTGCATAGTGGAGACAGAAAGTGCATTTTTTCATGCGGAACATTACCATATACATGTACATATATACAGAACAATTCGTCAGTCATTAAAAGATGCACGCACGATATAGAGAATTTGGCAAAGACATCTCTATATTCACGATTCGATCCACCGCTATGTCTGTCTTTCTCTTACGCGCAGCAACGCCTATAAGTCCGTCTCTGTTGCGCTCGCAGCGAGCATATAGAAAACACCAAAACCTTCGCGCGATATTATTTCGCTGTCACGGAGATAAACAATCGGTGCGCAGTCAAACAAGGTCAGAATATCTTACGCACAAGAGCCCAGATAAGCCCAGGTTATTCTCGTATCGCACAAGCTGAAAATCGTCGTTTCTGCTTGAACATGAAAAAAAAAAAAAATTTTTGTTAAATTTGCCCCAAGACTCACAAAAAATCCGCCGGCAGTAAATTACGATCGATCCGCATAAGAGAACTTACATAACGTTTCGGAAAAAAATTTTTTTAATTCAAAACGAACCCACTCCAAGGAACTTGGTCAAGGATACGATAAGCTCTCTCTCTCTCTCTCTCTCTCTCTCTCTCTCTCTCTCTCTCTCTCTCTCTCTCTCTCTATCTTCACGTACGCAGGTAATTCCAGGTATCGCTAATGATAACACAGCTACGACGTAAAGCGAGTGCCTATACTATGCTTGCCCATTGAGCCTCGTGCCAGAAAGTCATATGCAACGACGGTTTGCATAACGCAGAACATCGTTACACCAACGGCAGCCCTGGACATCATCCAAGAGCAATAGACTTTTCAATGATGTCAAAGTATTTTACGCCAACGAATCTCTTCGACTTGATAAGCGACGAGATAGCGTTGCGAGTTCAACAATGCCCGGCAGGAAGTTGGATGCTGTATTTTTGTCTTCTCTTTGTTTACATCGCGAATCACTCGTGTTGGAGTTACCTGGCGTAAAGCGGAATAGTAAAGGGAGCGTGGGAATGACGATGACCTACAGTACACCATGCACAATGGTACTTCTGGGTACCTACTATCACTTTGCCTGCTATGTATCTCGAGTACTAGCGTGCAATCTCGCAATCGGAGTCGATCTGGCGTTGAGCTACCGAGATTTTCAACGCTCGAACCGAGCGTGCAGATATGCACATACGTATACATATATGCTGAAGCACATATCTGTGACTTGGAGTTCGATGCACCAGTCGGTTTTATAGGACGTGTTGACAGTAGGTGATAACCTCTATCGCGGTTAGATCGATTAATGATAATGCCGTCGTCGAAGCGCGAAAGGATCTCACGGTCTTGGAGAAGCAGGACGAATTCGTGTAGAGAATATCTGTGTGTAGAGATATTTGTTTTTTTTTTCTTATTCGCTTCTCACTCGCAGAGCAACCACTGTCAATGTCGTATACCGGATACGGTATCGCGACCAATCAAAAAGTTCTACTGTGAAATTTCAGTCACATGATATTTCGTTCTGCCCCTGTAATATCCAGCATCCTTGGCACAGCCTTGACCCTATCCCCGGTTTCCTGGTAATTCGTGCCACGCCTGGAATGTCCAGTCATTATAGTCCATCGCTACTGTAACATGGTTCTACCTTTCCAGCTGTGCAGATAATTGAGGGTAGTTATCGGGAGGTTCCTATTGATCCGATCTATTTGCCTACGCGAAATATTGCTTAAGGTAGTACGAAACGAAGAAAAAAAAGAAATCAAAGATCGACACACATTCCATTCCCTTTAATATCAGATTCAGGTTATAGTTAGCGCGTGTACCGAAATCTTGAAAAATTCCGTGAAGACTTTTCGCGATGCTGACCGCTCGACACTGTCGTCGTTCGATGCGTGTTTTAATTTGCCGCATGGTGTCCACGTGCATGGAATGCTGTCAATTTGACATATCGTGATTACTTTACAAATGTAAATGTACGAAATAATTGTTGTATCGTTTATCTCACGCTGTTGCTCAACGCGCAATGGACCTCTGGGTAACGGTATAAAATTAAAAAATAAAAATATAAAAATGAATGAAAAAAAAAACGTAAAATACATTAACCCGTTATAAAATCACGAAAATACGTAAAATATAAATTAACGAACTTAAAAACAAATAAATCCATAAATCCCCGTACACTCGCTCTCCACATTTCCCATACATCTCGATTGAACAACGAACGTAAAAACCTCATTAATTCTACTACCTCGAGTGGAAGCGCAGTAATAAAAAATACAAATAAATTTCCATACCTCAGGGTAAACCCATCAGCATTCAGGCAGAGAGTATACGACGACCCCGAGGAATACAGTCGATGAAATTTGCGGAAAAGCCAAAGAGGAATAAGAATGCGAGAAGATAAAAGGTTGGAAGGAAAAGAGACTCCATGAATATATATATACACATATATGCACACGTGTCGTTGAACCTCCTAGTAGAAATGCACGACGACGTCCGCAAAAACGAATAGCCCGTCGCTATTGTACTTAGAATTTTTACGCATAGACGAGCCGCGCGTTCCAGGTAATACGCACAGGGTGGACGCACAGGGTGGACGCACTGCGTGGATCCCGCAGCCAATGCCTATCGGCCTTCCTTCTGTTTTTCGTCGTGCAGGAGAGCCGGCCCGTTTACACTGTCACTGCCAAGGCCTCTCCGGACGCGAGTGGTTCGTGCGATCATGTGTGTATATGTCCACATGGGGATATATGTATGTATAGGCCGAGAGCAGCGCGGCCGGTCGGACTGGCTGCTGACTGTGGATGGCTGGTTTGGCTGCTGAGAAGTCGACTAGATGACTGGCTTGACGGACTGCATTGTCGGGGCGACTGCGGCGTCTCTACGTGATCCGCGAGCCAAGAAGTCCTTGGGACGCTGGACCCCGACTAAAATACACGCCAAGAGAGAAGCCCACGGGGAGATCGTAATACCCCGAGTGGCATTCGGTGTAAAAATCATAAAAAAGGTATAACAAAATTCACGGAACGCACTCGGGAGATTCAACTTGCACACGATACGCCTTTTATATATCGGGATACGACGAAAGCCCAATTTTAACACGCTTTAATCTGTACGGCGCGAGCGTCGCGGTGGGGACAGTGCGCGAATCGCGAAATCGTTTTTGCATTAATTTTTGCGCAACCCATCAAAATAGTTTCGCAGAGTTTAATGAACGGAAAATATATATATATATATATGTATTGCACGCCTCTCATCCGCGGTCGCTAACAGCTGTGAAATACCTGCAATCACTGAGTCTGACACACGTGGGAGTTATTCGGTATCGGAATGTTTCCTAGAGAAAATTCGACGGTAGAAAGGGAAACTATAAGGATTTTAGGAATGCCGAGAAAATTCACATTTTTTTTTTATAAATAATAATTATAATATTATCGGACGTTAATTTGAACCTTGTCGTTTCAAAAGTTGTGACGTCACGCGGTCTCGTGACGCGTTACGTGCTCATGCGATCTGAAGTTGCCGAGCTCGAACTGGGATACGCATTGCGCGCATGTATACGCTCTAAACAGAGTTGCAGGAAGAAAGCGGCGGATTTTAAGACGCCTGGAGAGCGCTAATTAATCTTTCCGCTCTCGCGGCAACCAAATATTTTCCTTACTTAATTTCTTAATGCCTGGTAGCATCGTCGGCCATTAATCATATACGGGCGCGTTCCGGGCTCCGGAGTCCTTATCGTTATATCACGTTTGGATCTTGGAGGAAATTAATTTTTTTTTACTGTTCGCACCTATTTCACTCCTACGAGAAGTGAAAGTCCATAAATGGTGAACAGTTGGTACCGACTGGGTTGTAAGGTTAGATACGTAAGGGAAGCAACGTCCCAACTGAATTTTCTTACTCCTCCGCGTAAAAGCATGTAGAATCAGCCTCGACGTGTTCGCAAAATTAATTGTCAGGACGCCATAGCTAATTTCAATTTCATCGTCAAATTCAGGCCAATCCGTTGAACCCAATGTCACGCGAACGACATGAGATTTCAAAATGAACGTGAAGCGTGCTCGTCACGTGGCGTCAAAAGTCACGACATATGCTAACAAAATCGACTGGATAACCGTATAACCGGACCGTGTAAAGAACCGAGCTAAATTTACATCTGGCCAGCAGCGACGCGAATCCTTGAGATCGGATGATACGTAACGCACGTGTTTCGATATACAAACGCAGTCGCAAATATCTGTTACGCGACTATGTGCTCGTCACTTTCTTTTAACTTTGTAATCAAAACGGCAGATTCAAATGGCTAGGTACACGTGATCATTAAATTTTATTCTAGTCTCCTTTCACTTTTTATTTTCGTTTGAACAAAAATATACACACACACGTACGCTGCACTTAATGCGCCGCATGTATGCACGACTTCGCCAAATTTTCTCTCACATGCATATATGTATTGTATAAATCGAAAGTAGAGTGACTTCAACTGTATTATATTTGAAAGGCAGTAAAGGTCAACGCGATTTGCCATAAAATCCAGTTCGATTTAAAGATACACAAAAAATAAGACAGACCCAAGAGACGCATAGGTCTTCAATGTCATGGATGATTTTGAGCCTAAGAACGATAAAAAGAGGTAACATCGACGAACGCACTGTCGTGAACCTGCACTTTGACTGCAGCCCAGTCGTACGAACGAAAAGCAATTAATATAAACGATGCACTCGGAGACCAAAAGTTATTGACTTGCCGTAATTGCGCGAAAACGTTCACCGTTCAATCCACAATGTAAATACAGGATTGTCGCGTTATATCGATGAACGCACGCAAAAGCCGAACGATAAATCAAGAAAATCGAAAGTGCGTAAAATTAATTAAAAAAAAAATTTGTTTTAAATAAAAAAATAAAACAAAAATAAATCGTACGATTCGTCAAAACGTGACAACTGATCCAGAAAGAGCTTTAGACGGCGACTGAAAAATTCTGAGAGTTCGCTAGTGATTTATTTCATTCCCACCGCGACGGAATGGATACGCCAGGTTATACGTACCTACGTCCGGTTATACCAAGCGAGGAAACGAGAAAATTGTCAGGATGGAAATGTGAAAATGGTACATCTGAATAAAACATACGTGACTTACCGGTGCACCGTCGACGCATTATTTCCTGTGACTTAGCGCGTACAGATCCACGTATACGTTATACCTTCTCGAGGGGGAAACCACATCGCAATGCGGAGGTTAGAGAATAATTCGAATCAAGGATTCAGCCTCGCGCCCGAAAGCAAAGAATTCATTTAAGCCGACCGGATCGCGATTCTCTTAGTTTAACAGTGAATTTCTGGCATCAAATTTTTAAGGGAAAGACTTTTCTAATGTAACGCGTGCGATAATTTTTACCGATCGAATATCGCATCTCTATACACGCAATATGCACCGAGTGATAGTCACGTTGACATTGCATCGTATATCCGTGACTATAAACGATGCAGCAAATCACTTTGCACAGGGACTCTAAAGCCAATCGAACTAATCGAAGTGCTTTGTAATGGTAGGTTTATTGTTACTTTTACGCGTAGAAAAAAAATTAATTATCATTCAAACCTTATAATATTAGTCAATTTTTTGTATTGACAAATGATAAAGACTTATCGTACGGGTCAGATCGACCGGATGACTAACAAAGTGTATTCCCATGATACATGAGTGAAATTCCGGTTAGGCACGAGAATCAGTGTCGGACGATAAGTTCAAGTTGCACGAAGTGTTGCTAATTTGGTAGTTAATGAATTTTAAGTAAGGTATCTGGGTCAAGTTCCTTTATTTCCTATTCCCACAATGAAACAGAGTTACTTCTACCCATTACGATAGATAAGTATCAGTCGGGAGTCGCGCCGTTGACGCGGCTCAAAGGCACCAGGACTCTTCGGATGAATTGAGCGGAAACGAGAGGCTCGACGAGACTGAGCTTAAGTCAGGAGACATCTTGGAATTCGATCTGACGATCCTAAATCGCGATTGGATTAGGCATTTTCCTTTTTCTTTATTCGGGATGCACAGTGGAGACGGTCTAGACAAATAAATTTTCCATGGCCTCTGGGCCCAGGAACTGCAGCAGAATATAAACCTGCGGATTATCGACCCGTTTTCGCCATCCCTGCTTTAACCCCGGTATCCTGCCCAACCCCCTTGCAATCCAAGGGTGCCTTCGCACCGAATTAAACTTCCATAACCGCTTCAGGTATAAAAGCCAAAACCAATCGATCGATCGCCGCCTATTTCTTCGACGCTACGTCGCGCACGGAATATCGGCGCGAGCCTCTAACGCGATACGAAGGTTCAAAGTCATGAGGACTCGCCCAACGATCTCCCGCTCGTATATTCCATCCTGCCGCAATCTGCAAACCGCAAAAGAAAAAGCTTACAAATGATTATCGCGCCAAGGAAGATATGGAAAGAAAAAAAATTATTAATTTCAACATTCGACGAATAAATTCAAAAAAGTCCTGCGTATACGAACGATCACGATTACTACCAACTAACGCGTAGGACACAGCTTCCTGTTAGCCTTGCGATAATTAATTGAACACAGCCCGAAAATGGTACTGCCCGTGGCACCTGCTCATTAAGTGGGTAAGGTCGAGATCAGAAAAAAGAGAGAGAGAGAGAGAAAGAGGGACCGCTCCTTTTTGAATAACCATTAATGCCAGACAAGAGTGACTTTGAGTCGCGTTCCGAATAACTTGATGACTCAATTCACAAGGGAGCCGAGAACGCCGCTTACAACGAAATGGATACCAATGATACGGCGTATACGGCTACCGTATGATTTTACCTCGTTCGACAATGATTGCAGGAATGCACTTCATCTGCAATTTTTCAACTCCTAATACGATACTCACACGTCGTATATACTTATATCCCTATACATTGTATCGAACCGGGCACTGAATCACGGAAGCGAATAAATTTCGACGTGGCTTTGAATGCCCGTTAAACGTTTTCGTTTAGCAAAAAATGTTTCTGCTTCAAGGATAGGTACGCTCGGATGCTGCAGTGTCAGCGTGCATCAGACAGATCGCACGATACACCTGTGACGTTTTTTTTTTTTTTTTTCAAAGCACTCGAATCTCGTCTGACAGTATATCCAGAAATGATATTCGAGAACATAATCGTTACTCGTAGTAAATTGCTAATATTGGTTTAAAAAAAAAAAAGCGAAAAAAAATAAATAAAATCACTACTGGGAAATGTAAAAAAGATCCATATGATTCTCCGATGACGTAATCGGCCTCCGACAGATGTCGCCATAAACGTATATACATATAGAGCTTGGCTAATTCCTATCCAATAATTGTCCCGGTAATTATACGGCGACTGTACCTACCGTTGTACCTACGGCATATACCTGTATATAACAAATTACTTTAACAGGTATAAACTCACGATTAGATTACGTTAATAATCCTAGGACGTTACAGCGAACAATTCGATATTATGGCTTTTCGCTTGCGACTCATTGTATACATATACTTGGAGCTGATGCTTTGTTTAAGAAACGATAAGGTGGCGCCCAGCGCGGCAATTGACAAAGGCTCTGGTAACAATCGAAACGGGTACGGAGTCGATATTAATTTCTTACAATTATCGATGCACCTTATTAACGTACTCAGTCATTAATCATGATTAATAGCGAGAAAAATTCTATAGGGAAGTACGTATCGACCCAAGCTACAGTTAATTATCAAGAGTTCAGCCTGCAATTACCTAGGTATACGTGCAACTTCTTCAGGTGCATTCGCAGCTGATGTATGGATGAGGTCGACCTCATTGTCAGAAACATATCCGAAGGAGCTCGGTCGACAAGTAGACAGTCAGCGCAAAGATTAAATGCCGTAACGACCATTTTAAGAGCCATCAGCTATCTGACCATGCCAAGTGGATACTTGACTCGGCCGTTATAGACTCATCTGAAAATAGTAACTGTGACGCTACGAGATATCGTAATCATTTCCTTCTATAGTCTGTCTCTGCTTGCTCGCGTACCTCTTGCCAATGTACTTCGTGTTCCGGTAAGTCGCTACCGGCTACGATTATCCACTCGGACCGCCTGGATAATACGACTAGGGATCGGGGAAAAGGTCAGAGAGGAAAATGAGGCGACCTTAACGTTTAGTAAGGGGTCACGAAGCAGAACCTATCCGAGAGTAGATTAGTCATGGTAAACCATCGTGGGATAAGAGATTGAAAATACATTTGAAAAATGAGGAAAACGACATTTGAATTTCGACGTGAAAAATTTTGCAAAATTTTCCCTCTCTCATAGAGCCAATGATACGATGTCTCGAATTGTGGGCTACTTCGAGGAATCGCACGGGAGTCAAGGATCGGGGACAACCACGTGCCCGAAGGGGAATTGAAAAAAAAAATTTTACTCCGATCGCTTCGACCCGGTTATGCGCGATACGCACGATCTCGACAGCCGGGAGCGGAAGAACCTGAAACGAGCTTGACTTTTTCTCATAACGTTCAGCGCAGGCTAGTTCCGCGGGTCAAGATTCTTCTGCGTTTTCTCTTCGCGAAGGAGCACGCGGCGAGCAACGTCCACCGAGTGATAATTAGCGATTTATCGATAACGAAATACAAGCGACTCTCTCGAAGTTACTTTATTCGGTAGAAAATTGCTTCGCCGACGAGGTGATAAAAAATATTTTAAAAGCTGCGCAAGAAAATTTCTTTAGCAGCATCAAAATCTCAAACTATCGTCATCAGCTCCTACCGGGATGACCAAGAGACACCCGTGAAATTCGCATAAGGAAGTCACTGGTAAAAAAATCGCTTCGATAAAAAAAACCCGATCGTTATCGCTATGCCTGTGATACGTATAAGGGCGAAGTGAAACGTCATAATCGTAATAAAGTTACAGGGGGTTGCATTGACAAGAGAAGCTATCGAACGAGCTGGTACCTGGTCCAAGACTGACAGACAGTCGGGGGTGTGGAATTCGTAGGCATGGCAACCACCATCCACTATCACGTAACAGCATCTACCAACATCCCCTACTATATATATGTATACACATACATTTGCCATTCGACCCCATCAAGCTTGCACCGTATCGCGTGCAGGAAAAACCCTGTGACATCCCTTAAAGAGCTAAAACGTATTACATGAATTTACATGAAAAGCGGAAATGACGGGTTGACGATCGCTCGAAAAAAAAATAGTTTCCATCGATCTTCCGACAAAGATTTATACCGTTACAGCAATTAGGAGGAACAGATCTGATCGATCAGGGATCGCCTTTCTCATCGAGAAACTTTTCTCTGCGTTTACGCTCGTTCGCAGTTGACTTATGGTCGTGCCAAAGGAACCTCCTGAACATGGAGAAACGACGAAAGATGGGAACTACGTATTTGCATCCCATTTGACGCATTGATGCGCCGTTGCGTCTCGAAAAATCTCGAAGTAAAATTGGTCCCGAGGATTCTGGACGCAATGGTACTTTGTTGCCTTGCGATTATGAAGTTGACTGTACCGCGAAAAATGATTGCAACAAAAGACACGTAAAAATATCACATAAATTTTCATAAATCTCGTACAAGAAACGATATCCCAATCTGTCCGAAGATCGTTGTCACGAAAATAATCGTTATCTCAGCATTCGCGTGTACGTCGATCTTCGGTGCGTCGGACCGTTTAAACTTTGAAATTGAATTTTCCAGCCAGCGTAATAGAATGCAGTGAAAGTTCGCTAAAATCCAACCGCGTGTAAACAGTATATCGAAGAGGCCATCTTGGCATGATTTTCAGAGCAAAGAAGTCCCCTAGACCCCACACGTCATTTCCCTATATACTACCGTACGTGCAGATGGCTCTGCTCGCTCTACAATCGGAACCGAGGTGGGGCAAGTACCACGAGGAAAAAGCCAGCGAGGAAACGAAAGATCAAGAGAATTTACACGTAAATACAAGGTGTACGGAGTTACGGGAACGCGAAACATAAAATCGTTCTGCCTATTTGGTAAAGGCGAGGCACTTAGGACGCACGATTGTTCTCGGTTACGTTTCACGTGACTCGTGCGTTATGGCTGCGCCATTCCAGTAAAATTGCACTCGGCGCATTTCTGTATATGGTCACCCAGTATAAATACCTAATGGTACAAATAATCTTGAAAGGATCCCACGCGAAGGTGCAGCCGCCCGACGTGAAGACGAAACGAAGGCAATGAGAAGGTCTCAATGCAAAAAAGTCATTCGACAAAATGATGACTCTGAGTAGAAAGAATTTCTACGACGGTAATTTCGAAACGTGGACTCTCGGAAAAGATACGATTTCGCCATACAGCGCCCTGCACGACCTTCGACCTTAATGATTTACATTGCGGCCACTCGGTGAGAGGCGATCTAATACTAGGTGTACGATGACGACGATGGTAGAAGCCAGCTGGGGCGAATGTTGATGAAATGATTTTTATAACCCGACTAGATAAAGTTAGGCCGAGGTCGATACTCGGTTTTTTAACGATCGTTTGCTCAGCCGATAACGCGCAGGAAAATGCATCTGTCAAATACGAAACTCAGGGCACCTGACCGAGACGGAGATTAAACGCAGACGCGACGGCTTCGCCACTCCGGCTCGAAGTTCTGTAAGCGCTGTACTTTATTTACGGGTTATTTGAGCGGAGAGAGAGACTTTTCAACTGTACTGCCAGAAGGTAGGCAAGTTTATCGCTCACTTGCACCCGTGCATCTGCGAGACGGGCTGCCAAGGCGCCCCCGTAAAAACAAACCTGTTATACGTCAGAATAGTGTAAACGATTATAAATAACACGACGTATGCCGTAGCAATAACGAGTGTCACTGACCAGCCCGAACCAACGGCAATCACGTGGATTCTTAATAAAAATCACTGTACGAGCATAATTCGTATTACACGTAAGGTCGTACAATTTTCTCTTTGCCGATGGAAAAAGATTGGAAAAGTATCGAAAAAAAAAAAATTCTAATTCCTACTATCGATACAGTAAATAGTCCTCGAGTGCGGATATTGGCTAAGAGTTGTGTGTCGACGTGAGCGTAACCATAGCCGTAACTATTCTATTCGTAATTCAATCCTCTGACGTTGGTACCTAGAATCTCGCAACGAGCTGATTATATGCACGTACCGAGAGTCGAACCAGTGAATCCGCTTGGGTTGGTAAGACTGGGATAAAATTTTCAAAGGAGACGAATTCAGTGCGTACGAAAATATTATTGCCCAATTACTAAGATAAGATAAGAATGACAATTAAATGAAATCATTTGCATGAATCTGCGCAAGCTTTAGCGTTAAATGCGTTGCACGACGAAATGTCATTTTTCATATGATTGACGCAGGTTGCCGTCGTTAAGCTGGACGGGAATAATTTCGTAAGTGGTGAGAAAGATTGATCCCTGGAGGAGACGATCGTTCGAGTACTGACATCGTGATGCAGTAATATCGTTATGGACTCCACGAGAAGATCGGCCACTTCAGTTTCGGCGGCTGGCAAAGGGATCGCTATCAGCACCGATGCTTAAGGTTTTCTTCGATTCGATTGGAACTGGCACGATTTAACGAGGAGCCACTCGCATCGAATAAAATTGCAGTCGCGTTGCATTTGGCGTGGAACGAATTTTTTTTTTTCGTGAGTCGACAGAAAATTGACAGGCCGTTCTACGCGTCTTGGATAGGATAAACAATGGCATCCACGAGACGCACGTGTCACGCGTGCCAATCATAGCCCGATGGTATCTTGACGAGCTATTTCTATTTTCAGATGAGATATTTTCGTTTAAACGTTCTCCCGAGCTATTTCGATAACCTTTTTGGTCGTAGCGACTCATTAGACAAGTGTCACGATTGGTAAAGTTAAGCGAGTGTTGAAATGCATGGGATGGTGCTATTTGTTTTATTTGCTCTTTTCTTTTTTTTGGAAAATTGATCAATCGAAAAATAAAAAAAATATATATATAACCGTTATACTGTGACCGATGCACTGGTGGAACGAGGATACGGATTTGTTAGAAACGTTGAACCGCAACGTCGTTTTGAAATAGTAGGCTGTCGTTGGAAGATGATAAACCGCTGAATTTCATGGCAGGAATTCGCTGTGAATTATTACGATAATTTCAAGTCGCATCGGGGTCAACGTTTGGACATACGTTAATGCCGAGCAAATGCATTTGAAAATTATTAGAGTAACGAAAGGTGTCATTTTACCGTCGCTAAAATCACTCGAAGACCCAATATACAATGAGGTAAATACAATGAGAAAATCGATAAAATTAGTCGAGACATCGACTAATTACATAGGAAATTAAGGATTGTGCGGAACATGATTTAAGGACGTCTAGACGACCAGGGAATTTTCCCATGCACGTGCACACCGTAGATCAGCCTCTACCTAACTGTCCACTACCACTCAGGTAGCCCATTGGCTACGGTAGATCCCAGGATTCCACTTCACGAAGCTTCCACTTCACTCCGTGCACGTTTACCAACTTTATGTTTAGGCCTCCGGCCTAACTTACGAGCCACAACGTATAATGGAAAATTTCCCATCGGTGTAGCCTGGCCTCGTGTCGAGACCACGTGGAGCCTTCAAACGTGCCAAACACAACGTTCCTTGCATTTCAGAATTTAATACCATAAATTCCCATGCTAAGTTAAACGTGGCAATAAACAGAAAAATGCATAGGAGTAAACGAGGGTCGATCGGGGTAATAGATAAAATATTTTAGACGATAGGTTAAGCAGAAAATATTATCAAATTATAGATAATTAAGAATCTATTGAGACTTCACGTAGTGCGTGTTATCAAAAATAATTTTTTTTATTCGCGTAAACCAGACGCAAGGGACTACCGTCATTTACCTACAGATGATGCAATCGGCTAGTTCTTAGTTATTAAGTATGGCACGTCTCAAGAGTTAAAGTTAATTGTAGTCGATGATGATGAGACACCGGATCGATTAAGCAGTAAATATCATACAGCAAGCGGAGGTCCTAACGTATCAGATAGTAACATTGATTTTACTTTTGCTTTTCAAAACATCACAACCGATGCGTATTTGTTATCTTTTACGATTATGACAGTACTGTGGCGTCATGGTTACCCCGTAATAAAATTAGATGCATATGTAGCAGCATGCGTATCAGTATGGGACACAGTTGCATCATGATTGTACGGTATAGTTCACCCTCATCCCGGTTACATATCGAGGTGAATTTGATAAAACAGTTTCCAGGGAAACAATATAAGTTATAAACCAGATGGGATTATGAAATGTTTGTTATCACAGTGAAAAATTTTATTAGATTTTAAAGAGATAATCGAAAGGACAAATTAACAAATGAATATGAATTAAATATGAGTTAAATATCAAAATATACAATACTAATTGACTATTTATCATTAACGAAATATTATTTGAAGGTCAAAGAATCCGACTCTGCGGGTGATAATATCTTTAATTTTAATATCGAGAATGGAAAGATTCGCTTATGTACGAAAAATATTATAAAGGAACGTTTATATTTTGTAAATGCAATATATATATATATATATAGAATTGGCTGTGGGATATAAATCTTGCCTCGCCCGATAAAATAACTTTAATGGTAATACGGAGGGTAGCGTGGATAACGCCAGGGCCCAAAAACCGGCTAGAAGCAGGTAGGTAGTCGACATTTTTTTTCATTATTCCATCAGACATCTACGGGTAGCATTCTGAAGGGACTAATTCTGAGGATAAATACAGACAAGGAAGAGAGGCACTTTCACGAATAAAATGAGTCCTGAAGGAGTCAGAACATAATACGAGACTATTGAATTTCCTCGAATAAGAGTAATCGATGTATCATATGTCAGTGTAAAGATTAGAAGAAATAGGTACTTGAAAAAATGAACAGGATTTTACAGGTATACAGAATACGAGCCGCTCCGAACATGTTTAGTAGAGAAGTGAAAGAGAGGGGAAAAAATAACACGGAAACAATATGATTCCGCTGCACGAAAAGGTCCGTGAGAATAACTTGGAGGCAAAACGTTTAAACAATGAAATCTGAGATAAACGCGAAAGGCCGTTCTACGTGGAACGTATAAGTATACATTGCAGGTTACGTTTCTGACACAGCAGCAGGAAACAGAGATAAAATATATTACACTGGCTTGGTCTACTCACATTTCGATAAGCCAGTCCACGCCTTACACTGAGCACAATATAAACAAATCACACCAAAAATACGGAAGAACTCGCGGACGGTTAAAAAAAACACACTAAACCAAAACGCTCCGATACGATGCACTCACAAGTCACAAACAGACTGAATGTCTCTCTGACGGTGTTGCCAGAAAAAAACGGTAACCGTGCAGTCCGTGCCCTCTGTTGGCGTAAAGCTGAACTAATGCTTCACTATGGCGATCGTTGCGGACGCTTCGAACGTTATGTCCTCCTACAGAGATTGTAGGTATCTTGAATACAACATGTTTCGAGTCGCTTATGAAATTTTGAATATGGGACATAATAAAAATTCAAAATAATACCTATACATATGTAGATTTCCTTTAATTTTCTTTTCATCGGTTATGCAATAAGTTAATATAAATACTACAGCGGTTAAACTTTATTTCTATTTGAAAAGATTTTTCTTAATTATCTTTTATTTTGGTTTTTTTTATTTTAATGTATGCCATGAGCTCACAATCTTTCGTGGATTTTGAAAAACAGAAAACCAGTGCATCCTTTCTGTTGGTCCCCGTACGCCTCTTCCAAGGGCTACTTTCCCAATGAAAATATCTTGTGATTTTTTATATGAATTTACTGACTCCTCGCTGTCACTGGGATGATCACAATTTGATGACTCGTCTAATATAACCTGTGCCATTTATAGTTGTTAATGTTATTTATAAACGTTATTATATTGTAATAACGGTACAGTCCGATTTTGAAGTACGTACTTTGCTGCATAGTATAACAAGAAATTGCACGTGGTCAAGTTGATTATGTGTTAAGTCAAATGTTAAAACTTCATTATATTCAGGCTGAGCCGTAGCTCTTAGAAATTTCGTTTTCTTCTTCTTCATTTTTCTTCCAGTTTTTCCATTGAGCATTAAGACTCTCACATACGGATCTATCATACGCAAAACAAAAAGTCAAAGTAATCTCTTATACAAAATTACTAACCAAAATATAACAATTTCAGCGATACACATACTGAATTTAGATAAATTTGCCACAGCATGTTGAAATTTCAAATTGCATAGTCTCATAATATTAATTGTCAGTCTTTCAGCTGTAGGTAAATAACTAATTCCTAATAAAATATTTCCGAATTCCTAAAAGAAACAAAAAAATTAATAACACCTCCTCGTCGACCGATTAAATAAAATATAAAATACGAAACCTGATAAGACTGTTTCATTTGATAATTAAGCAAATGTATCTCAGGACTCTGAAACAATTTTTTCACTTCCTTTAAAGGAACTCGTAATGCACACAATTCTGTATGATTGGCATATCTATCATGATCATACGCAATAATTTCCAGCGTCCAATCCTGTAAAATAATCAATTGTGTACTCCTTTCCATTGAATGCGTTTGTCCTACTAACAAGTTAACCCGTTAAGGGCCAAAATGGCATAAACGATGCGACGGTCTTTGACGCCGTTTAACTCATGCTATGATCGAGTA
>JARQSW010000292.1:1006290-1037544 GCA_030142375.1 Calameuta pallipes
TTTTTTTAGCGGAAAATATGAGTGAACCGAGGAAATTGCTAAGAATAAAAAGTTCTTAGAATCACTCAAAGAATACGTCAAAATTTTTTGGAAACCTTTTGAGCAACTTTTTAATTTTGCAAATAGCAAAATTTTTGCAAAATCAAAAAAGATGCTCAAAACTCTCCGGAAAAATTTGTGCGTATTCTTTGAGTGATTCTGAGAACTTTTTATTCTTGGTAATTTTTGTCTAGAGCCCATTGCTTCCAAGAAGAAGTTTTACGTCTAGTACTACTTTGATAATTTTTTTCTTCGCAGACCGTCGCATCGTTTATGCCATTTTGGCCCTTAACGGGTTAAGCCCCAGAAAGGTTTGGCGCCTGAATGATGCAACCCGCCTGGCGCGCCAGCTTAACGGGAAGTATACAAAGCTTGACATCATAAGAAACCCCTGACTTTACAGCCATCCAGACATGCTCACTATGGTTCATTTATAAATTATATTCCTACTGTATTGCAATTTACAACGGCATGATTTACCTTGACTTCATGTGGCTTCACATCAGCGACTACGAATGTTTCTCTATATATAGGACTAGCGGTATGCCGAACGCCTCTCGTACGAAAACTATGTAATTTTTCTTTCTTCCTGTTAGTCCACGACAGTTTGACTATATTCAAAGCCACGTAAGGCTCAAGAATGGAGCTGTATTGCTTCGGAGGAAGGCCGGACAATGCCTGTAAGAAAGACATTATTTTCTTAGCATTATTTCCGGTGACACCTTTGTTCTATTCGTCTGTACGAAAACGAGGAATGAATTCCGTCTCGGCATGAATTCTCCTTCTGAGATTGGAGACCATAGCAAATGAGTCTGAATAGTATATACATATATATGTATATATATATATACTACACATATATACATATACCTCGATGCCAATGACGAGCTTTCCAGTAATATTCCCATCACCAGGAGGCAAGTACTGAAGACTCATGGTTAATTCTGTAGGAAAATCCTTCCCTTTATTGTCCTTCTTTGGTTTATCTGAACTAATGAGATTCTGAAAGATTGATATAGTCAAACTATAATATATTTAAAAATATTTTCCTATATTTTTTTTATTTCATTTTTTAATCCTTACCACAGTCGATGAGGTGTCGAGGGGCTCGAACGGCACATTGTTGGAATTGACAGATTGCCCTTGGGATTCCGGATTTTCCGAAATGCAATCTGTTCAATTATTACAGAAAATTAATTTTATAGCGTATAAAGAAAATTTCAAATTGAAAGTATATAACTTCGTGAACTTGAACTTTTATACCTGATGTGCCGTTTTCGTAGAGGCTACCCAGTCTCCATGATCTATAGCTGACATCATTTAACTTGACGTTCTCGTTAGGTCGTCCTTTATATCGTAAAGGAACGCTCTTGTCTTCCTTTCCTGTTCAATGTTAACAGAAAATATTTACAGTATCCACCATGCGATCACATGTATATATTATATATATATACACTATGTATATTGATGTATGTATACCCATATAAAGTCAAAACCCATATACATTTGATGGAATTGCCCAAAACTTATTTTAATCAAGGTTCACCTTCCTTAGATATTCATTGAAATACGTAACAGGACGAGCCGCAAGGACTCTCGATGTCCTTAAATTAAAAGCCAGTTGCATAATTCGGCAAATCTGAATATTTATTATAAATTTCTGCGAGTCATTTTTTTTTTTTTTTGTAGCGACGGTCTTAACCTTCGCCTAATGATAAATTAAGCCTCTTACATAAACCAAAAGTCGGCTAGTTTCGAAATTCTTCAATATTCATGAATAGTTTGTTTTGGTCTTATTATAACTTTCGTGGTCATGGACCATTCGAAGTCATCGAAGAATAGTTATTCCCACTGAATGTCCCATATACCGAGTATACTGCCTGAAGTTAGCGTCACCATTTGATTCTTATGGTAAAGCCATATTCAGGTGATACGTTTGGGCTGAATGATGAAGTATATTATTACTCCCTTTTTTTATTTTGTAACAGACCACGTGTCTAGTACGTCATTTTTTGTTATTATTATGTATACATATATACTGTACGTAAAACGAGTATCTGCGGCGCGATGCACACTCTGGTCAGCAGAGACGATTGCATAAGCATCGGTAAAGGAAACGAAGAAAAATGTCATGTATAGCGTGCGAATAATGACGTAATAAGACCAAGTTGGATACGCGTAATGATTCTCGTACCTGCGCAATAGCCAGGAGTTACTTATGAAACATCAAGTGGGTATAAATCCACGCGAAATGGTCTTTTTATCACGATAACCTTTATCCCAGCGAATGGATAATTCGATTCGCATGCTTACCAGAGTAATTCGTATGAAATTATCCATATGTATACCCATGCATTACGTTACAATGTCTCAGGTGCATTTCAAAGTTTCCAGACGCGAGCGGATGCAGATGATGCAACGAAGCACGAACGTGATACGAAAATTCTATCGCACCCAACGATTCCATACAACAACTATGCAGCTATTGTATCGATAAGCTACGTAATATAATATAAAAATATCTTACTGCGTCTACGAATGCACTCGTATCCGAGGCATCCAGGCGTGAGAAAACAGGCGACCAGGAGAATGGCGATGAGGATGACACAGGCGCCAAATGCAACGAATATAATCTGGCCCCATGGACCAAAAAGATTGTCGTACACCATTCACTAAAAATTTTGAAAAATCTTATCAGCACTTTAGCCATTCACAGGTAGTAGAGTCCAAGTTCAAATGTTGTGTTTGGTATAATGAAATTTTTTTAATTCGCACAACTCCGTTATATCCTTAAAAAAATCTGAAGTCTGTCTTGTAATTGAATCAAGTAACTTTTTTTAAGTTTCGTAAATTTTTTTTTATCACTTTCACTTACGACTCAAAAATCCAATGTAATTATTACGATGACGATAGTTCAGATGTTTTCCACCTAGTAGGCAAAACATCTGCCACATATTCGCGGCGCGCTTATGCGGGCGGCAGAAGATAAAAACTGTAGTCCAGCCTGCACGGAACACTTGTGTCACCTAAACCGCCAGTGGTACGTTGGTTCTGTATTGCACGAGCAAACAGTCGATCGAACCGCGAAATATCAGCTGGTTGTAAACGATCGCCTTTGCGTTCAGCTACGTATGTAAGAATCCGTTTTCTCTTTTAGCCAACGACAAAATCACTCGATCCGGATCGTTCCTTGACACTCGTTCACTGCCGTTCGAGAAAGAGAAACCGACTGTTTAGTATCTGTACGGCAATAGGATCAAAAGGAAACAATATACACGAAGCAGCTTCCAAACGAGTCAAATCATAATACATAAATTGTACAGTGATAATTCTGACGCCGAAGTAAACTATAGTCAATGATGAAAATAAGTCTGCGTATATAAGACGAGTGACGATATCCGGAATTTCTAAAAAGGACAGGAAGTCCTGATCGATGACTAGACTGGAAATACGGTCAGTTCCTTTAAACTAAGTTTAATCGCAAGAAGAAGCGAAGTGCATCGAGCAGGAACCGTATTGAATTATTTTACTAAGAAATAAAAACTTGGAAATGGTTTAATAACTTAAACCGGAAATAGTCGCGCGATTTTCTTCTCCATTTTAAAAGCATTGAGCTGGGGTGTCCCAAACAGCCCGCGTGCTGACTCCCAGGATAACCAATGATAAATTCGGATATTTAAATAACTTCAGACATTCCTAAAAAGGTTGAGACATATGTATACATGTGTACTTACTGGACTTGGAAGATATTTCATGTGTCAGGAGAACCAAGGGTATCGGTATTGTGGTCGAGCACGCAACCATGAAAAATTCACTTAAGCCCAAATAAAAAAAAACAATTCCAAAAAGGTTTCTGGTAAACACTGTTCGTAACGTTCGTAATAGGCGTCACGACGCCACAAAGTCGTCTTGCGACGTTCTGACTGAGCAGCTCGTTCAGTAACGTATGCGAACCAGCAGCAGCTATCTACATTCGCTGGGTATACGTGAGAGAATAAAAAACAGTACACACATGCGGGCGACTATATCAACACGTGCTAGAGGAAACCACGTGTCATCGCTGATAATGCGCACACATTATTATATCTTCATAAGTGTCTAAAACAATGCGCTTATGACTCCTACACAGAACCATCAGTCCACTCTATATATATATATATATATATATGCATATCTAAAAATGCTATTTGTATTTAATTTTTGGAGTCACCTTATTGTCCGCAATATGTTAGGTAACATGGTACACGAAGAAATAAAAAAAAGGCTTTTTATTAAAAATTTTGTATTTGAATTCTTTTAACACTGCAACAGAACAAGCATTGAGTTAAATTAAAATGTTCATTGTGCGATATATGCTTCGCTCCCATATGGAACGTGTTTGTGGGACATAACGTACTTGCAGGAAAATCATATGAAATTTCTAGAACAGTCTTCAATTTTTCAGTATGTGCATATGCATACACGAATATCCTTTGTAATAGCCAATAGACTTTCAGGAGAGTTGACTCTGTAGTCGAATTTTTTTATTGAATCTTTTCATTGGACTTTGTATTTAATTTTTTAATATAATCTAAATAGTAAAAGGATTTATACCGTGCACTTTCGCTCAAGTGTTTAAGCGCTGCATAGAATCATAAGAAAAGAATGGTCAGAGTAATCGTTATTACCTTGACCGGGTCCTTGCGAAATCACAACGATAGTGTGTCAACCATATTGAGAAAACAGGACAGTTGTAAGGATACAGTCTTTTTTTTTTATAATCTTTTAATTACAACGCCCATGAAGTAAATATATTTATTGATTACTTAACTACTTGGAATCAACGTTAATTGTTTCTCATTTATAACCTTATAGCTGAATCGGTTTAACGGTGACGTTAAAATTTCTTTAACGTGCAGCTATTGTGTTTCTCTTTTGTCTAGCGCACAGTCTGTGATATAAATTTGTACGGTATTGCTCGTGAGGTTGTAAGGGGGTTCACAAAAACGCTGAAAAGTATCCGGAAATATTTTCACCGGTCTCCTTTGAAACCATATCGACCTGGGACATAATAATTTTACAGAATAAACGGAGAGAGTCTCTTTTACTTAACGTGACATTACGAATCCACGGAAGTGAATAAATGATTCCTATAATTTAACGTTATGTTGGACAGCATCTGGTATATACTATATCTATCTATAAACTATGATACATTCTTCCTCTCATTATCTCCTTGGTTGGTTTTCATATCCTCTCTGTTGATTATATAAAATCATTGTGGCAGCAACAAAACCACTTAGAAGCTCAGGACAAAACCAAAAGATGCACGTCGATGTAATTTCTTTAAAATCTTCACGAGCACGCAATGTTCCTACGAGAATGTCAGTTTCTACCAGTGAACGGTATAAATAATTTATAACGATGGTATCGATGGATTCGGTAATGATGATTGCGTATCGATAAGCCTTGAAAACAGAAATTTTTAATAGCATTGAATTTCTCTCGTTCAAACATCCGGACCAAGAGACGCTATGCTGAATTCACATATCAGTCATACAAACACTTATTACAACATATGGCAAATGAAATTATTTTTAAAAAAGCTCATTACCTGATTAGATTCTGGCAACGGTATAAGGTCTAAGGAACATTGATTGGTTATGAAAATTAAAGAAAAATTGAGTCAAGTTTCGCACTTATAAATTCCAATGTATATTACCCATACTCACTTATGTATTTTACGAAATTTCAATGCAGGCATATTTATTTGAACGACACGTGAGAGACGGGCTGATGTTAAAGTCACAAGGTCATCCGGTAAACATAACCTGACTCCACCACTCTTATTTTCGTTGGAACGATCGTCCGCTTGATAATTGGATTTTTCTAAGAGGATGTGCTCTTTATTATGTATATGGTGGGATGGAATTAGTGGAGAGAGTCACTAGGTCTTCGAGTGTTGACCTCGATCCTCGATCCCCGATAGACGCGCCTCCTTTCACTTTAAGAACTTCGACTCAGACTTCTTTCTGCACGAGCAGCCACGACACTTGCATACGGCTCAGTCAATAGACTATCGGCCACCGGTACGCTGCCACTGCCAAAGAGAACGTCGTCAGAATGTTTACAGTTATCCGAATTTATTAAGAGAAATATTCAAAGGGATATTTAAGTTTGAGTTTTTCGAATTTCTAGTGCTGCTTTGATAGCGTAAGTGACAGTGAAAAGTATCAAATTTGACTCATGCGTCTACTAGTCATACGAGAGATTTATTATCGTTGCTACTCCCTGTAATCGTAGGTAAGAATTTTCCTTGTTCAACGTTACAATTTTGACTTGTATTTTTCTTCGATAATATTTATGCCAGAGTGTCTGGCAGAGTAAATATGTATTACGAGGATATTTTGTTGAATTATATTTTTGGACGCTACGGTACTCCAGTCGTAAACTAGATTTGTGAGTACGATAAAGACATTCAACGGTAACGTTCGTAAAGTTCATTGTGAGTTTATGGAAATGACTTTTTTTATTCTATTCGTAAAAGAACTGGTATTCTAGATCATCCCGGTCGCTGCGAGGTGCTTCACAAGCTCGAAATGATGACTTACTGGGAAACATAAGAAAAAATATTTTATACTCCAGTTTTTTTACACGATGTCTACAAGCGTGAAGGTTACCGTAACACGACTGGTTGTATTGCTGTCTCTCTATACCCGTAAGTGAATATTAATCAATGATTTCCATCGTCTTTGAAAATAATATTCCAGCATTTGATTAAAGAACGAGGTTCCCACATAAAAATAGGAACGTTCCAAGAGCTCCGTTACCGTCTTCCGGTATCGCGTGCCAAATTGATCGAAAAATTCGACTTTCCGTTCGGCGATTTTCAATAGGCGTCTTACTATTTTGAAAAAATAATTTCCGTTACAGGTGCAGCTTGTTTTATCGTACCAGAAGAAGTGCCTACCGTGTTATCAGTAATATACTCGAATATACCACCGATCAAGAAAGGTAATTAATAATAATCAAAGTACCACCTTCTCTGAAAATTACATATATCATTGCATGCATGAAACTTTTTATTCTTTAAGTGACTCAAGGAATCGTAATAGATACTGTAATTTCAAAAATATGTTAAACCACTTTCACCTTATGAATCCAGACAATATTTAACCGCACGCG
The DNA here is from genome assembly GCA_030142375.1 of Calameuta pallipes. Lineage (NCBI taxonomy): Eukaryota > Metazoa > Arthropoda > Insecta > Hymenoptera > Cephidae > Calameuta > Calameuta pallipes. Next base: position 1,013,494 of record JARQSW010000292.1, read on the forward strand.
TTATGTCATGTAATTTTTATATCGTATCCTGTAATTCATTCTACATTTAAATATATCGTAACCAGGAACCGATTCGAGACTCGGCGTTGGATTTCGACTTGGTGAACATGCTGACTTTCAAGTACTGATCGAGCTGGGTCCACAAACCGAAACCGATCCCATTGGGAATGTAGATGCTAAGAAGAGAAGACAGGTACAAAGAGATCCTTGGTCACTTTCGTAAAATATTAAATTTATCATATAAATTGTGTAACAAGTGCATTGACTTGTGTAATATTACAAGGCGACTCTCAATGCCGCGATGAGAGGAGAGCTTGGTCCTTGGGCTCAGACAGTTGCGCAATATCAGACTCAACGTAGAATACAGAAGGAGCTGGAGGAGATGCTGAGACTTCGAGAGAAATTGATGAAGTTACGTAACGAAGAGGCCAACCGGAAGGACGAGAAAAATAATGAAAGCGACGTGAAGGTAATTTATAAATTTATAATCGGTATAATGTATTCGGGTGATTTAATTTTTTTAATTATTTTTATATATTTAGACCGTGGGCAGCGATTGGCTAGGAAAATGGAGTGAAGAAATGACTCAGTCACCGGAAGTACAAGTCCCATCGGAAAGCTTATCGATTCAGAGGATTCTTCCGCGCATTGCTCAGAACAGAAACGCGGTGCAGAGAGTCAACGAGACTCCAAAAGATATCAGCAGTTTCGACAATAAAATGAAAAAGTTGGCGACACTGTACAATGCTCAACCTAGTGTTCAAAGTGTTTAATGTAAATCGCTCGTAATGAAATTTTGAGACATTTTGGCATCGAGTTAATAGAAATTAATATTTAAAATGAAGGTTGAATCAAGTCATGTGCCAATGATCGGTGGATTCTTTTTTTACCGAATAGGGAACACCAAAAATAATACCGGCTTTCCTTTCGAATTACCGGTTTTTAATTTTGACTCGGTGAACAAGTCTGTTTATATATATATATATTTTTTTTTATTTATGCAATTAATCTATATTGCCTTAAATACGATACTTGTAACGGTTTTAAAGCATTCTTTTTGTTTTTAGTGTAATGCAATATTTATTGGTTAATAGTCATATCGTTTAGTATCGAGGGACGACTGTTGTACAAATAAAACCTAATGAATTATTAAGTTATAGCTTTGATATTTGCATATTAATATATGTATTCAAAATTATCCCGTAACGTTGACTGAAGATATGTAACAACTGAAAACATTTAAGACTACTTCGGCACAGCTAGTATCCTACATTTATTGTGAGACAGTCATTCAATTTATCAAATTTTGCTTTACGAGCTTGTTTGAAATTATCGATACCCTCAAGAAGCATACGCGCTTCTGATGATTCTTGAAAAAATTGGTGCGTGTGATTCGTTCGCACTAATGCTCTGCGAAAAGGACGCAACGAGCAACGCTTTGGCGTTTCGCTCACACTATAGTATCCCCCTCTCTATTGCTCGCACGGCTTGAGATACGTAAATATTTCTGCGCTCTCCTCTCTTACCTTTAATCAAAAAGCTGCCAGAAAGAACCGATACTACTCCAAGTGAAGCGCTCACGCTTAGTTGAAAAAAGCCCGATTGCGCAATGTACATCGCCATCTAGTGACAAAAAGCTTCCAATCCTTGATTATTAGGACCAGTTACTGGCACATGTCCCCCATTGGGGATACAGCCATAAGGAAAGGAAGGAAGGAAGGACTCCAACTGAAGGTAACCCAGGAACACGAGCAAAGACAACGACTTTGCCCAGAGCCAACGGACTTCCCCTCCGACCTCTTCGCCGACACATAGGATCGTCCCCACCTACAAAAGTGCTCAAGGGTCAGGACTTCTTGCAGCATTTTCAGGAAAACGAACAAAATATACTACAATCGCGAAAGATAGGTACCTAGTTAAATTGACTACACGAAAGACTATGGTGGTAGCGTACCCTAAGGGTGCTCAAGGCCCCCGTCGGGAGCTCCGGAGAGACCATATTGCGACCACAACTTGGGCCCGACCTACTGAGCAAGCTCAGCAAATGAGACGAAAGGGCAACCCCGGTCACCATAATCTATGTGTGTTTCTCTACAGAATGAACTACCCTCTTATTACTACTCGAAGAAATATGCTTTGCCTTACCAAAAAAATATTAAAAGTAAGACAAACACTGGTATAGGCGACCGACTCGTGGAGGAATGAGCAATGTAAGCTTAAGCACCCCCCCCCCCTCCCCCCTGTGGATTACGCACAACAATTCTAGGCTCCGACAAATTTGAAAATTTCCAGCACTTCTAAGTGTTACTTACCTTGATTCCTGCTTTTTAAGTGTCAATATATACACTTATTAATATAATCTATCAATCGGGCCACTACCAACATATGAACTTTTATCTCCTGTCAATACGGCGACCAGTGATATCGCCTAATGGTCAGAAACTCGAAAATACTACACTATTAAAATAAAACTCCCCAAAAAATACTCAGGTGATTCCTTATCGAGTACTACTTGCCTATATAGAGCACATCAGCAATAACTCGTAAAAAATAACCACGGTAAAAGCTTAATAACAAATATATAGTCTTTAGAATACTATTAGTACGCTCAAAGTAAGTACTTTGGAATACCTGGCATGGACTCACCAAGTACTACTCTATAAGGAATCACCTGGAGTTTTATTAATTATTAACGGACCATTAAATCATAATTAAATACGAGAAACAATAGTAATATAAAAGAATAGCGAAGACGTTATAGGAAAATTGAAAATACAATTAAAATGATGGGCTAGTGCTAGATCATATAATAAGCAGATATGTAGTGATTTATGTACTTCGCATTAATAATATGATTTCAATACTTTTCGGTGGAGGAATTTACAGCATTCCTGTACCCTGGTATAGTTTTTTACAGGTAAGTGTTTTCTGAAGGGTTATATGTATACATATTGGAATCCGTACCACGCATGCCGAGAGAGAGAACGTTGAGGATCGTCTCTCTCTCTCTTGTACAGTCTCTGTCAAAAGTTATTATCGAGAGTCTTTTTTGCTCATGGTGGTACACCTTCTAGTAGTATACATATAATTCAGTGGTTATTTTAGGTCTGAAACATTTTCCATTGAGAATAAAGCCATAAGGAAAGGAAGAAGAGTTATCTCAGATTTACGTTGTTTGTTGTCTACAATTCATAACATAATATATTCTAGAAAAACATTACAGTTATACTTGCATTTTTTATAATCACACTAAACAGAAAATGCTATAAACAATTATTGTTGTGTGATTTATCTGATCTTGGTCTTTGTTTATTGTATATTTCTTTCTTATATTAATACTATAAAGAAGTCACTATTTATCCCTCAATTAACGGAAAATCCTGCGATATGGCTTCGGCATCTAGCACAAGTGCCCGTAGCCTATTTGTTGATTCCAAGATGAGACTGGCAGACAGAGTACAAGTCAATGTTAATAATGTTGCTTCGCTAGCAAGACAAATACAGCGGGGCTCCAAAAGCAGTGAAGTAAGAATACGGTATCTTTTAAAATGAAGTCTCCTGTTACGAACTTGTTTCAGATATTAATATTTAACTAATAATTACATAATTACCTTATACTTAATATTTACAGATTTTAATGCATGCAGCTAGAAATTTCTCACTGCAGGAGCATGGGCTAGAAAATGCAGAAACAAATTTAAGAAAGTTGGCTCTTATTACATCTCATCTGGAATATCAGCTAGACTCTATTGATCGGAGTTCTATTAAGTTGGAAGAAGTTACAGAACAAGTACGTGCCATGCAGCGTTAAATTGAACAATGAAAGATCTGTAATATCGATTTAACAAGTAAATCCTAAATACTTTATTTATGTATATAATTGTAATATTACAAAACATATATGTATATCATTTTAAACAACTAAACTGTGATTTATAATTATCTTGTATTATGTTGTTAATTATATTAATATATTAATATCAATATTAATATACATATTCATTCTTAAGCTATCAATATATTATTAACCGTATAAGAAAACCGTTATTTATGCTGATTACTACTTTTTTTTATACGGTTATTCTAAAAACTTTACTCTGTCAATTTTATAATATATGAAGTAATGGATGAGAACAGTTATTTTCGGATTTAAGCCAGCAGCGCCACCTGGTATCGGTTATTTTTGTGTTTAGTGTCCTATCTAGAGTAGAGTACGTCCTGTATAATCGAAGACTCAAAACTTTTTGGTTTCTGTGCCTTTTCCGGTTGTACTGTAGCGTGCGTCAGGTAACAGATTCTAACGCGATTTCGTATTTATTGCAATCCACATCTATGAAGAGAAAAACCATTGTTTTCCCAGATTTTATGTTTTTATTATCGCATAATCGACGTTGTGTATATAATATTTCTGGTCAAATTGATGTTTTCGTGATGTGAAACGTTATAACCTGTCTTTGACTTTGTTATTTGCAGCTTTCCCTGTTGACAAAGTACTATTATCAATATCTAAAGTATTTTATTAGGTTCGTATAACCGCAATAAATCTATTAAAGTGACCAGAGTCGTATGGATTTACAAAATATTATATTTTAATATTACATGTGTGAAATGTCACTCATGTTGTGTACTGCTGCTGCAGTACGTCTAACCTGCACTTGTTCATATCTTCTGCAATATATTATCTGGGTTTTTGTGAATAGATAGTAACATTAGTGAAATTGTTAATCATAAGATAAGGAAATTTTTTGGAAAAATCTCCGGGAAAACGATGGTTTAGACGAATTAAAAACATTATATATAAATGTGCTAAATGCATCAAACGGTGGACTGGTTTTATCAATTAAGCATTTATTATTAACTGTTTTTGTATTAGCCAGTCGATTTTTTGAATTGAGCAAAGCAGCAACTATTATGATGTAGTATTTATTTCAATATAAATGTTGATAACCAATTGAACTTTTGTTATTTGTTGGTTGTATAGTTAAATATATTCCATAGAATGTCAATTATGACTTTAATCTACATAATCGTCCAAGTACAAAAGTTTTTTACGGAATAAGAAACATTAAATTTTTCTATTGTTAGCTGCACGATGAAGCAAATCGTAACCAACCAAACAGTGAAGATTCCAGAGGGACTGACTGTATCAGTCAAGTCTCGGTTGGTGACCGTGAAAGGACCAAGGGGAATGTTGAAACGCTCTTTCAAACATCTTGCTCTTGACATCCGCGTAAGTAGTATTGAAATCCTATCTATTCATATTATGAATTTAGTTCTTGCTGTTCTATATTATATCTTATATTTATTTATGATGACCTGTGGATTCCCCTTCATTTTACTTATAAATGATAAATCCTGTACTGAAAATGTTAAAAATAATTATAATTTTTTTGTAGGCTTTGCATGAATTCTGCTTTTACTATGATCTGTTGTTTTAGATGGTGAATCCGAGGGTACTAAAAGTTGAAAAATGGTTTGGTACCAAGAAAGAACTTGCAGCTGTTCGCACGGTCTGCTCCCACATAGAAAATATGTTGAAAGGTGTAACCAAGGGATATCAGTACAAAATGCGTGCTGTATATGCTCATTTCCCTATCAACTGTGTCACTACTGAGAATAACACGGTTATTGAAATCCGTAACTTCTTGGGAGAGAAATACATTAGACGTGTTAAAATGGCACCAGGTGTCACAGTCTCCAACTCAGCTAAACAAAAGGACGAGCTAATTCTGGAAGGAAATTCTTTGGAAGATGTTTCCCGATCTGGTGAGTTTAACATTTGACTATTGTCCTTGATTATGCATCAATGTTTTATGGATATTACAATATACTTCATATCTGCTGAATGATATGAAAATATATCAACTACGTATATGTATATTGCAGCTGCGTTGATCCAGCAATCCACGACTGTCAAGAACAAGGATATCAGAAAGTTCTTGGATGGCCTTTATGTATCTGAGAAAACCACAGTTGTGCACGATGATGAATAAACTATTCTGACACTGAATATATTTTGTTGCAACATTTTCCATTGTCGTACAATTAATTAATTCCTCGTTCTATCAAATGTATGTGCTTTTCAAATAGATTTAATATTTATGATAAGCATGTGACAATTTTGACAATTATTCCACACATGGGCAATGAAAGTTATATTTGTAACCATATAAATTTGGTACGTGTTAATTTAGTTTAACAAATGTTCTGCATAGATGCTTTGTTAATCCATAAGTTCATTCGACACAGCTGATCCACGGTGGTAAATATCTTGAACGAACAGATAAAAATTGTAAAATCACTGTTTACATGCATATTCCTTATACCATAGACACATGGCTGTTTTAGCCAACGTCAGATCCGTTCATTGACTTCTGATCAATCTTAAACAAAAACCATGTGTCACTGACAGCCGACTATTATCGTCATATGATGAAATACTAATATGCAACAATCCATAAACAATATTCTCACAGCTCAATATTGACCAAATCCATAACTGCAAAATATTCTTTGTCATAAAAATTTCCAAATGTGATCCAAAGTAAGAAAACAATATTTTTTAATTTTAAGAATTCGATCATAACATTTTAAGATCATATATCCTTAATTATGCCACGGCGCATAGGCTATGACAATTACACCGTTTATCTCCTCAAAACATTCCTACGAACTTTTTCAAATGTATTACAATTCAGTGTAACTTGTTAAGTGATTTTCTTGGATTCTCATCAATTGCGAACAAAGAACAGCATTTAATCTGGAGTGTATATATACAGCCGTGAGCAATGCTCTCATTGTTGATGACAAAAACATTTAAAAGTAACGGTGGCGGAGTACGCGAGAACGATTCTAAAGTCCAAGTGATTCAGTATCGATAAGAGACGAGTGTTACATTAGTTATTTTTTAAGAAGCGCAAACAACGTGAACTAAGCATGGCCTTTAACCCAGCTATGAAATTGTGCGCAAGAAAACCTTTCCCGGTTTAAACTTCCAAACAAATGGCTACGTTTCGCTACGTTTTGTAAGTCAAACAATATATCGTATAATAGAATTGAGAGTAGCTGATCACATTCTTTCAGATATTATCGTCTGCTGGCAGACACGACGAGATGAATGTTAAAAAAATTGTTTATTCTTTACGGAAGAACAATAATGTTTTAACAACAATAAAGTAAGTGCACAACATATTCTTAACGACACTACATACGATAGTAGTACATAATGATGATTAATTGTCATAATACAGTATTCTTATGGTGGATGCTACATTATTAGTGTTGCATCATATGACTTTCATTGTAACACTGATATAATAATATGTCTACGGGTTTAAGAATTCGTGAAGCTGTTAACGCGTTGCCTCTTATCATTGTCATTAGAATATGTGGAATTGATTAAGGTTATGCAATATTAGAAAATATATAAATTTATGTCACTTGAGTTAATGGGTTATTCGAAAGAAAAGAACATGTGCAATCTCAAGTTTTCATTTTATCGTCAATGATAACAAAAAGGGTTGAGTATGCTAGCAGAGATTATCTAAAGGGATAAAAGTAGGATGAGAATCTTTATAAGCAAATTGAGCATCAAATGCATTTCTGTATTTGTCGGTAATTAAAATTGTGCAAGATAATCATCGTCATTGGCGTGATGGATTATTCATATATTCTTGTTTCATGGTTCATCGTCATATTATTCTTTTCACGGGTCATGTTACTTTTATAATCCAAGAAGTGCACTACCATCCATCTCCAGAGATATTTCATACTGCAAAATATTCGCAAATCCTAACATAGGCATTGTGTGACGATTGAATAGCGTATTCCTTTTCTTATGCTTCGTCAATAATAGTATCGCAATGAAAGCAAAATAAGTGTATTCGGAAAGTCAAATATTTGTTAATAAATAAAAAAACATTTATTTGTCGAAACTTTGCGAAGGAAACAACCTAATTTCATCTTGACCTTTCATTTTACAATCTTCTATAAAAATAAATATTATGAAAAATAAATCAGCTTCGAAAAAATGATGATTCCTTTTTATCCAACAATTATAATTTGACGTTCATCGTTAAATTATTATTGCAAAATTTTGACAAATACATGTCGCTGAGTTGCGTATCTACCCATGCCATGACAAATTACATGTTTTACATTGTCGTAGTAAAATCGTACCGTTTCAGCAAACAGTGCTGTTATATTAACGTTACGAAGTGTAAAATTACAACCAATATGCAGGTTACATGTAATATTGCGTTTGCTGCGACAGTTTAAACACTGATCCTCGTAGATCGGAGATCTTACTGTGTCAATGGAATTCATCCATTGCTTTCTTTCATCTGACGCATCAAATTAAGAATGGCTATGAGGACGACGAGATCGCGGGAGGCAAACATAGAAACGCACAGAGAGCAAAAGAGAGAGAGAGAGAGAGAGAGAGAGAGAATTACAGGCTGATCCGTATAAGCATGCCAGAAAGAGGGATCTGTAGATAGTGGGGGAGAGCAAGGGACGCAGAATGTAAAAGTGAGCATGTGTATCGGAATCGGTACCGAGCTCTAAGGAGTCAGTAGACCGCACATGCTACTGCGGTCAACATCATACATCGGTTGACAGCTTGACATCGGGTCGATACGTGAAAGATCATTTTAAAAGCGCAAAATTAGAGACAAACAATTTTAAGGTATAACGGACATTTAATTGGTGATACGTAGTGATTTTTTTTTAAATTCCCAAAAACTTTCATCCGACGCCAACCACTTGTATTTCTCTGGTACGTACTTGCTGTTGGTTTTCAGTATATTATTTTACTCGTTATTACCGATTCTTCCATTGGGAGAAGATCGATTATTTTATTTATACAGACAGCGTTTGTAAAATATGTATTTTTTTTTTTAAATCTAACTTCAATAATATTACGTACGATATTCTTCTCGAGCATCGCGCGATTATCTATTGGGTAATTATAATTGAAAGAAATACTTGTGAAAAATTGTAGAAGACACGTAAAATTTTTTAAACATTTTTATAATCGTTAATCATACATACTCGCACATGCTTATACTCGTATGAAAGTATCTCGACTTTACTGATAATATCATTTTCGCACTGACTTTTCGTAATTTTTAGTTAACCCTGTGTCAACTCTTTGCTCGGTTCAGACTCATCGGAAAGTTGTCCTCTCGCTGATAGTGTATTTCCGGTGATGCGAACTATGTCTGATTACGCGCAACTTTTCTTTTTTTGAATACGTATCTACAGGGCAAGGAGATAGGACCGTGTCTTACCGAGAAAGAATAAGACAGAGATACTTTGAATTTTTTACAAAAGTTAAAGGACAAACTAAGACACGATCTCGTGGCCTTGGCTTTTGCATGAAATTAAGGCGCGTTTTCACAATTATAACTCAGTCAACCCGTTTTTATGTATATCGGTCAATTTTATAATGCCCTACCCAGGGATAGAACGGTTACTTACACGAAGTGTTTTATAACTGTTATATGTTTGAGTAAGATATTTTAACATTGCTCATATACGGGGTGAGTTGTTCTACACTTCGAATCTGGGAGGAGCCTCCGTATGTATCGGGTGTGCTATTCTCCAATCAGATCACCCGCTCCTACGGACTAGGTGTCCGCAACTGCCATGCGGATCAGTACCCTGACATGTTTATAATACGATATCAAGAACACCATGCCCGTAGGTGCGGGTAATTTGATTGGAGGATAGTGCACCTTACACATACGGAGGCTCCTCCCAGATTCGGGGTCTAGGATAACCCACCCTATATAATTGTTATTTTGCGTTAGCTGAAAGGCCTTAAGTAAATAATATTGAACGAAGTCACGTATTTCATAACTTTCATAATTCAGTATAGGCCACTTTTTATAGTACCTTCGTTTCACGTGCAAGTAAACACAACAAATTTTGAGTTCACTGTACAGTCTTTTGGCAGTTTGTATTATTTTTTTTTACGTACAATTTAAACGGACATTGATACTGGAGACATTTTGTAGCATTCAGTCACATCTTTGAAGTAGTCTATGTAGGTAATGTGTATGTATGGTACATATATATTTTTAAAAAAGTATAAAAATGACACATGAACACTTGTTCAAATAGTATTTCTTCCTCTTTCGTATTATTTGCATATAACTAACGATATGAAAAAATGTATGAAATTGTAATTGTATGTAAATTATATGTAGAATCTAATATATAAAAATGGACAGCGAAAAGAAGAGTTAACCGTATATTAACAAGAGTATAATTTATCACGTATTAGAAATGAATATCTTCATGAAACATCATCCTAAGGTACATTTTGATTGTACATTTGAAATACAAAACATTGGTGTACCATTGTATTATACAATGTGTCCTGTATACAAGAATGACCACCTGACAATGTCACATTCCCATAAATACATACGTAAACGATTTATGATAAATTATTCAATTTTCTTAGAATTTCTTGAATTTCGATAATTAGCAAAATATCATAATGTTTAATATTAAAAGAAACGTTCTTATCTCCTATCCGAAAATATTGAAGTATGGGTCAGAGCCATCGAACTTCTAATTGCTTTTCAATTACAGCGATAAATACGTTAGGTTAGATTAAAGACTTAAAATTTGATTATACAAGGTCAGTGTCAAAATTAAGTATACTATTTAGTTTTTGAAGAAAAGAATTTTATTATCATTATTTTTTATATTTATGCCAAGTACAATTGACTTGAAAATAAATAATCTACAAGTATCTATTCGGAGCACGTTAACGATGTCAATTTACATATTGCTCTGTGATATTCTGTGATAATATTACCTACGCATAAGTGAACATTCAGTACCGATAAACGTAGACACGGCATTGAGTTTATTTTCTCAACCGTACACATACTTAGGTTACTCATATGGACTATACGACGTAAACTTTTTAAGCAATCAGAAACGTAGGACAGACGCGAATAGAAATTGTAAGAAAATCGCAATGCGCTAGCAGAAGTGTCGTCTGCTGCTGATGGATCACCGATCATTTATTAATTGTTTTATTCGCACTATAGATATTTTTTGCTCCACGATCAATCTACGGTATTATGGATAGAAAATTTGTTTTCATTACTCCGTCGATATTACAGACTTACGCCTTTTTCATGATCGTCCATAGAATAATTGCTGAGATCACCGGTCATCCATTATTGAATATTTGAATAACACATAAATTTGCTTTTTATTGTTATAACTTGTCAGTTACAAGACTTTTTTTTTCCACGTAACGTGTATCAGGATTTCTATCCCGGTATTATAATCAGCGTATCATTAAAATTCCCTTTCGTTATCATTATAGGATTCCGATTATCATTGCATTTAATATGTGTATCATTGAATATCAACTATGTTTTGATTAATGAAAATTAATGGCTTCAAAGTCACTCGCGAAAGCGTCCTTGCATGCTTTTCATGATTAGAAGAGTCGTGAAAATATAATAAAATCGTTCATTACGTACGACGTGTATAATTTTCTTTTCATAATAAAACGACCCGATTGATCATCGTAAAAAAATAATTATCCATCGTTATACATAAACGTTGATTATTGATAAGAGGAAGAATTTTCGGTCTGATATAAAGATGAAAAACTGAATAGTGAAACGTATCATTTGTCTATGACATATGGCAAGAACATAAAGGCCACTTGGACAGGCTGCGAATGTCCGATAGCACAGCGCTTGCGACATGAGTCACAATTTGATGAACTTTGTTCAAGAGTAACACAGTGTCTCTATCATATTTGGTATCTGCTTGCAAGGTCCTTGGTCCTCTTGGAATTTTTTGTTGAAGTAATAATATGTTTTTTTGGAATCCGGTATATGACGTCTGCGCAAACGCAGGTATAGGCGGATTTAACTTGTCAGGTTTTTGCTGTCCAAGTTTCGGATTATAATGGGATTTGCGGTATTGCGTTACGTAGAAACTGCTGCTGAAAACTAGTATAAAGGAGGAAAAGAAATAAACACGAAAAGATTATAATAGGGAGCAATGTTATTTGTGCGTCTTCGAAAATGAATCACAAAAACCTTGTGTATGTTTGAAAATTGACAGCAATTATTATAACCTCCAACGATTGCGATTACGCGCGATTATAATTCTCGTGACGTAGAAGTATGCTTGAAAAACTAATTTATAAATGATCTTGCTCCTATTATCGCGCATTCGGTGTATGTCAATAAGATGCTAGTGTTGTCATTCGAATAAAGCATGCGAAGTTTATGAAAATTATTTGAATGATCTATTAAGTCGTATTTTCAATTACTTTCTTTATTATTTTACCTGAATGCCTTGTGTGAAATATTTATTAATGATTGAAACGACACATAGGTACTTTAGATAACGAGGAAATGATTGTACAATATTATTTTTATATTACTGAACAAAGTTATCTTTAACAAAAATGTATGAAATCGCTTGACAAGTTGCTATGCCTGATTATCTGTTTGATAACTTAGGTCAGATAAATTAAAATTTAAGTGTAGGAATATACGGTTTTACTTCATTGAGGGCCAGGGCTAATTATTGTAATATGATAATTAAATTATGAAATAAAATTGAAATTCGAATTTCTCATTTGGCATGCGACTAAAATGCCAACAACAATGACAGAATTTTTAGATATATATATTTTTTTTCTATAAAGTGAAATCAATACTCAAAGCATAATTCAACTTGAAATTTTTCCCATTTTTTAAATTCACATCCAAATATTCTAGTCGGATTACACATTCAGTTTTGAGTTGTGTTAAAATTATTGAGATTATTGTTGATTTATTGAGAAATTATTGAGATGAATTATTGAGACGTTTATTAAGAAAATTGTGCTGAAATTATTTTCAACCTTGTAGAATGTGCGTTGACCTTTGTTTTGTGAAAGAATCTCTGCAAGAAACCTGTTAGTTAAGATTTTCATTTACATTTTATTCGCACGGCTATGAGGGGTCCGGAGTCCTTTTAAACACTGTTTTCGTATTTAATTATTTTTTCCTCTCGGCATTTCTAAACAAGCTTAAGAACCCACTTCATCGGGTTATTCCATATACACACGTTAAATTTATGAGGCTGCTGTTCTGACGATTCCGCTGTTCTCATGGAAGAAACCGGAAATGACGATTTGTATCATTTCTGATGTTTAAATTTAGTCACAATTTCACAATCAAATTTTTTTCATGCAACCTGTTTATTTCTTCCACGAACAAATTTCATCATTTTTAACCAATTCTCTTTGATACCAATTTACCTTCAATATTATTCATATTGCCAGTTATTAATTCACTTTTTTTGCTCTTTTTATTGGCTTTCAAGTGAGCGGTTAAATATTTAATATAAACTTCGGCGATCGGACGACCAAAAAAAAAATTTATTTACTTTACTTGATGACGCTGATGAATATTTGCATTGGATCTTTTTGGCGAATTATTGAAATCTGAAGTCAGTCAAATACAAATGTCTGTGGGCTTTTGGCCTTATGTGATATATATATATACTACCGCTCAGAAAAATTTAATGCACATATTGAATTCGATAATTCTGAAGATGCATTACAATTAATAAGCAGAAGTGTAGATTTATTGACCCGAGCCAATCAGATATTTACCATAAAATCGCAAATTTTGTTATCTGACTCAAGTCCGTAATTAATGATTCATTCGATAATATCGTAGTAATTTTTTCAAAGACCTCGAAGAAACCTTGAAATGGATGGGGCTAGCACGTGGATAAGTATAATGTGATCTGGTGTCAAGTCCAGCAACAATCTGATTTGATGATATTTAATAAATTATTATTATCAAGCAATCTGCCATATACTATAAGAATTTAATCTAATCATTGAATGAATCCGTCCAGTTCAATTTTATGAGTGCGTTATTTCTTACCCGAAGCATGGTTGCTTTGTTTCAGATCGTTTTGGAATGGTCTTCTGATCGGTAGTGTGCTGCTCTGTAAAATAAAAAAAAAATTGAATAGGTCCGACAGAAAAAGAAAGTGATTGCAATAAAATTTATCAAGGATGGAAGTATTGATGCACGAGGCGTCCAAGAATGGACAGGAAGCAGCGAATAAAATGAATAACGTGCAACAGGTAACCAGAAGTCAAGAATCGATCGTGCGAACTGAAGACTCTGAACATTTTTCAAGTTTCTGCCAAAGGCAGCCAGTGGACATAACGTTTGAAGATGTCCATTACACAGTATCTCTTGGATTTCGAAAAGGTCTGTAAATTTTGCTAATTAATTTGAAAATAAATTTTTTTACTCATTTTCAAAGTTTATATGGACAACCCTATCACATCGTTTAGTTCATTAAAATTAATTAACGTATAAAAAAAAGTGTAAAGTATAATCGAAGGAAATCTGTGTAACGTTATAATTTTATGCTTGCAAAAATATTTCGCGAAGTGGATTCTCAGTACGTAATGCATTTTGTGCAAGAGAAAGTTGTCGATTGACCCCTAACATTTCATGTAGTGTATATAGCAAAGTGCATTACGTGATTGCAAGGAATCCATTCGAACGTGATATAATTTTTTGTTAACGGATCATAATAATTTTTCGTTTGTTCGTATCCTCGATAAGCGTATATTGATTACATTCTCTATATTTACAATGACTGATTACACATGACTTCCTGTTGAATTAGGTACAAAGATTTTCTTTGTCTTTGCAATGACTATCGTTCCCTTTAAACATGTTTACTGATTACTGTTCATTCATATATGTTCACATATGACCATTAGATACTGTATAAGACCAATTTTCACTTTAAAGTCCTATCCTAAAGTTCTTATTATTTTTGCAAATTCTAATCGTCTCTTACCGTCGGTGATAATAGTGATCAAGTAAACTTCGCACTTAATTTTGGCAGAACATCAATACCTAAAATGACAATGACTGAAATTCGTTAATATATATCCTAATATTTTCTATTTACTTTAAAATTATGAAATATTCTCGTGATCTACCTTGTAATATTGTTAATGTTGCTGATCTTCAAGTACCTAATATATTTGTTTTACTGAGAATCTTAATCCACATGTGAATCAACCTTCGTACCGCGTTCAATGTCCACATGGATAACATTTGTAAATCTATCTTATCTGACATATTCAGTTTATCAATGATAACTGCACATACAATGTTGTTCCTTAGTCAAATGATTTTTTCATGCATTGATATAAAAAAAGAATGGAAATTATTTTGTATAGTTAATACTCATGATCTTCATATCATATACGTAAAACACCTGATGCAAGGCAATTATATTTGTCCTTCATTGCTTTGCATACAAATATTTCACTTGAAATTCTAGCTAATGACGGTACGTCAATATTACCTGACAGTAGGTCTCTGCCGAGTTACACAATGACAAATAGCAAAATTCCAATTTAATAGCAAATCATTAATTTGACTTTTTTATTTATATTATAATTCTGCAAATCTTTTGTAACTCTTCGTATTTTATTGTCGCTTAAATGTCAATACTTAGATATAGCTCAAATATTGTGTCTGTATGTACCTACTGTGTATACTTGCAAAAGTATACATATTTATACTTTTGTAGTACAGAAATACTTGATCGCTCATAATTGGTACTAGGATTTCCATGCTTTGTGCTATAAAAAAACAAGCCTCAGGGCCTCAATGGTCAGGACCCTTTCGCGCCACGTCTGAAACTAACAAGTGTCGAGGTTGATGAAATAAAGAATGACGTTGACAAAGCTGTCCTCTACAGGGCAAAAAATACACGACAGTTGAAGGAAAAATTCATCCGCCACGAGAACACGAAAGAGGAATTTAAAGTTAGAGCAAGGTGCGCGTAGAAGAAAAATAAGAAATTGTTGGGAGAAGTAATAAAAAAGGAGAGAGTCGCGTAAAGTCGTGAGCGTAGATCGTACACTTTTCTCTTGAAGCTTCATTACCTTATTTATACCGAATGCAGTTATCACTTATCATATATCGTATCATCGAATTCACGTGTGGACTTTGAACATGTAAGGAAACTTGAATCTGTTTCATAGCCGTGTAACGTTATCATTGCAGGCGAGAAAGAAATTTTACACGCTATCAATGGACGATTTCCGCCGAAACAACTCATCGCCATTATGGGTCCATCCGGTGCTGGAAAATCAACTCTTCTTGATATTCTTTCTGGTTACCGAATCACCGGCGTCCAAGGTGCCGTTTACGTTAATGGACGAATTCGTGACTTGAATTCATTCCGCAGGTACATATTATTTCAAAAAATCTTTACTAACTCGATTAAATTATTTTTGTAAGAGTGATGCTTTGTTATTCATTAAAAGGCTGTCCACGTTGATCTTTTTTAATCGTCTCTTACAGATCCAGCGCCTACATCACGCAAGATGATCGCTTGCAACCCCTATTAACGGTTCTTGAGAATATGAAAGTGGCGGCAGATTTAAAATTGAAAAGCAGTACTCCCCAATACGAGAAAGACTCCACGGTATGTTATACATGCAGAAGTTATCATATACACGACATAGTATAGAGATTACCAGTATCTTCTGTAATTTTATTCGTGTTAGTTTTTTAGCGTTGTGAAATTAATTTTTATTGTACCACTCCACGTGGAGATGATTTCTCAGCTGGGAACTTCATTCTGTTATCAGGTCTGTGCCCAATCCATGTGATCGATTACGGCCGACAACTTCCTCCTTTTCGTATCAATAATTCGACGTCTCGTGGTCATTGATAACATCGTGCTGTATTTCTTGTCGAGTTGATTATTGGAGTTTCAGTACTTAAAGGGGGGGAGGGGGGGAGGGGGGGGGTAATGCATGCATGACTTATCTTCTTATACAACGTGACATCTACTTCTTTGACATGCGACGCGTGAAATAATCTGTATTTTCTCAAATGTTTTTCATCCAGCTTCTCGCTTAATAAACTTTTTAGTCTTTTTCTCGAATACACAAGGAACTTCTTCTCGTTAAGCACGTGGCGTTTGTGCGTGAGTTCATGTTTTGATCCACGAGATCATTTATCCTTGGATGATCAATAATCATCGTTTATTATATTCAATAACGATAATATTCCCGTTTCTTCGTTTTAACTTTTTATGAAAGAACTAGTTGTTTAATGTGGTTGTCACACGATGACATAGCGATAAACTTTCCTCCGATTTTCATTATTCTTCCATCGCGTTTGCGCATTTTATTATCTTTGCCGTGCAAAACAGACATATCGCCATGAAACACGATCTCGACGGTAGAAAAAATTATGGACATATTTACATCGTCTACGTTATTCTCGTTTGTTCGTCACTAATACCTAATGGTTGTCAGTGCAAAATACTCTCTATCATTATTGGTACTTGGTAATTTTGAGTAAATTATTCATTTGCAAGTATCACGTAACCTGAGATAATCACTTTTTTTTACTGTATTCCTGGGAATTTCAATAATAATTTTTCTACAATTTTTTACATTGCTTGTTATTCATTCTTCGTATCACAGTATG
Source organism: Calameuta pallipes (assembly GCA_030142375.1). NCBI lineage: Eukaryota > Metazoa > Arthropoda > Insecta > Hymenoptera > Cephidae > Calameuta > Calameuta pallipes. The sequence continues at coordinate 1,031,031 of JARQSW010000292.1, forward strand.
GAATCCTCATTGCAGATTGAAGAAATTCTCACCACTCTGAATCTTTACGAGCACATGAAGACTAGAACTGAAAGACTAAGTGGTGGACAAAAGAAAAGACTATCAATTGCCTTGGAATTAGTTAATAATCCAACGGTGATGTTCCTCGACGAGCCGACCACGTGAGTTTAAAATTTATTTATTGATGACAATTGTGCGCAATGTTGCAATATATTATTGAATTTTTGCTCAAGTTTTTATCAAGAACTCTTTTCCTCTTTCATTGTTAATTAAGTAAAAAGGATCATATATACATGTATAATCAAGAATTTTAATACGTCTGATAGTTATAACTTTAAAATTTTCAGTGGACTCGATAGCTCGTCCTGTACACAAGTTGTGAAATTGTTAAGGGTCCTAGCACGACAAGGAAGAACAATTGTTTGTACGATTCATCAGCCAAGCGCCTCATTGTTTCAACTATTCGATCAAGTAAGTGTGACGGATAGTATAGACTGATTATGTGTAAATGTAATGCGGATTAATTTTTTATACACCTCGTTATACAGGTTTATGTATTATCCAAAGGAGAATGTTTATATCAAGGCGCGACTAAACATTTAATTCCCTATTTGGAAAGTGTTAAGCTGCCTTGTCCAATGTATCACAATCCAGCAGATTATGGTACGTTAGGTATTATTTGAGGAATCAAGTAGTCACTTATAGTCTGTGAACAATTGTTTTAAGACATATTTTTAGTTAAGTATGATTTTTCTATTATACATTTATGAAATTATTTGTAGTTATCGAATTAGCGTGCGGGGAGTATGGTAGAGACAAAATAGATATATTGGTTACGGGAACGCAAAATGGAAGAAATTTACAATGGTTCGATGAGGATCATGTATTACTGGATCCAAAAACTCTCAGAGGTAGGTAAAAATTTCTTTAAGGGTGGCAATATTGAAGAAAAATTGTGAATGATCTGAAATTAAAAATCCTTTTTTATTTTCAAATTTAAAAAGCGCTAGGATTTAACCTATCTGGGTAAAAAAAACTTTCAAAAATTGATGGAATCCCACGCTTCGGAAGTTGAAATTCTAATTTTTAATGAAAACTTTGCATTATTTGCAATTGAAATTTATTTTTCCAATAACATTTTTAAAAAATTTCGGTTCAATCCGTGGGGAATAATGTTAAGAAAATGTGTGTCAAATTTCATTAAGATCGGTGGATTAGTTAGTTTTGGAGTTACCTTGCATGCCAATATCGAAAATGCAGTTTTGAGAAAAACGCGTTTAAAGTTTTCACATGTTAAAAATCGATAATTTCAGTGTCTCTTCCGTTTGGACCTTCTCTTTCGTTGATTAACTGATTTCCCTTAAAACTTCTTTTCCGAGGACGTGAAACTTAACAACTTTGACGATTTCTTGTTAAATATTATTTTCTATTTATAGCGAAACACCCTTTGAAGGATTCTCCTAAATACGATAAAAATTCAAGTTTACAAGTGACTTCGCAAATGCATCAGATCAAAGTCTTGCTTGGAAGAGGTTACATCAAGACCAAAAGAGATTCGGTAAGAAATATTTTTATGGATTACCAGCAATTAATAACTCATTACTTTATGTAATTATCATGAGATATAATAATTAGTTTCTACTATCTGCCGGAGTAATCAGTTCTCTGGAAATTTGTACGTTTTACATGAGATAAGCGCGATAACGGCAGTTTAACATTATTATGAAATAATGAGAGGCAGTATGAATTCAACGTATAAAATAAATATCGAATACGTGCTTTTTTTTTCTCATGAAAACTGCTCAATCTTCTTTACGTCTTCTCCTCTCACTATAAACTCTGACGTTGCAGACACTAACACACTTGCGCATTTGTGCGAATATCTTTACCGGCCTGATGCTGGGATGTGTATTTCTATATGTCGGAGGTGAAGGGTCCAGAGTTGTCGATAATTATAATTTACTATTCGCCATATTGATACATCATATGATGAGTACGATGATGCTGACGATTCTCACGTGTAAGTATCTACAAGTGCTTGTAACATCTATTCATGAAATTTAATCTCTTTTTTTTTACAACATCTTACTGCATCACGTTTGATCTCATTTCTTGCTATCATATCGCTGAGTACTAACAATTTTGAATAGTACCTGTTTACCTTCTTGTATGTCAATTGTAAATATATGTTTGTCCGTTACAGTTCCCGCCGAACTGAGCATCTTACAAAAAGAGCACTTCAATAGATGGTACAGCTTAAAAGCGTATTACGTGTCAATAACAATAATCGACATACCCGTTTGCATATTTTGCTGTTTGTTATTCTCCGTAATAATATACGTAATGTCAAATCAGCCTCTGGAAATCATAAGATTTTCGATGTTCTTCACTATAAGTCTACTCGTATGTTTCGTAGCTCAGAGTTTTGGCTTGATGATTGGAGCAGTATTCAACGTAGTGGTAAGCCATTAAATTTTATGTCGATTAATCTCAAATATGTTTATCAAATATTTAAAATATCTACGCGTTATTAATTCAGTCAATTAATATATCGTTATTTCATACATCTGCGTAGGAATTTTCACTCGCGGATACTTCTGGCGTAACTCTGTTTTCATTGTGTTTTTTGTTTTTTTTTTTTAGAATGGTACGTTCTTGGGCCCAACAATTTCTGTACCCATAATGATGTTTGCTGGATTCGGAGTAACGTTGAAGGATCTACCAAGTTACCTAAAGTGGGGTACTTATATAAGTTATCTACGTTATGGACTGGAGGGGTAAGTATCTTGGCACTTTTGCACTTTATTAACAAATAATTAGTATACGTAACGTTGTATGTGTCATTGATTTTATATTTTCCATTAATTATGAGATTTATATATTTTCGTCCATAGTTACGTTGGAGCCATTTATGGATACAACCGAGCGACTTTGCCGTGTAATCAAGTTTATTGCCACTACAAGGTTCCTACAATGTTATTACGCGAGATCGCTATGGATGGTGATCAGTTTTGGAATGATGTCATTGCTCTGTCTATGATTCTATTAATTACCCGTTGCTGCGCCTATCTTCTTCTTCGATGGAAACTCATGGCAACAAGATAAATTTCTATTTATTCATCCGAGACAGAAGTTCATTCATTACTTAATATTATTATAAAAAATTTTCTTTTTCAAAATCATATTTCCATTTATTGGGCCTGATGCTATGCTCTCGTATTCACTATTGCATTTAACCTTTTAAGGACGGGGATTTTGACGTTGAAATTTGACTTTTTTTTAACACAATATTTGTGCATAAAATGAAAGAATATGTCACGTGGAGTGCCTGACAAAATTGGTGGTCGATATATCGACCAGTCCCGTCCTTAAAAGGTTAACAATTGTGACTATCGTATAACGACTGTGAATCGGAATATTTCTCTATTAAATCACTCGGGTTCTGTACAAAAGATCAAATTTGGGCTTCATATATGATTTAGAGGAAATAGCTCTCGACTGTAGCTAAAAATGCGATCAAAAATTAATTAACCTTCCTGAGAGCAGCTTCTGAGTCTCGATTCGATGAATTAAAGTAAGGGAGACACAATGTGCCTTCGATACTGATAGATCACTTTGGGATAAAAGCCTAAACGGAAGTGTACTTGTTGGTTGCACGGTTATCCTGTATACATCACACTGACGCGTACCTGTTACATCAGGTTCGGGATTTATTTATTACTCACGCTTGTCTGTAGCCTCCTTAATAATACATGTCTTTCATGTGTTTTCTAAAAAATGATTTTATTTTTATCGATTTTTCTTTTCAATTGTCTAATGGAGTTTTGTGACGGCAAACGACAGTCGTACCGTGTAAGCTCATTAAACGCTTATCTCCTTGCACGTATTTATTCACATACATTTAAACTTAGCATTCGTATGTTATAAAAAATATTTACAAACCATTTAAGACTAAAGCACCATTTTAAATTTGTTTTATTATAAAAATCAAATGAACTTTGTACACAATAACTTCAATTTGTACGTTAGACTTGAATCTAATATATATATATAAAATAATTATATATATATAACATAATTATATATATATATATCGCATGCGTTACTATTTATTCAAGAACAGTTAATTCATTGACATTCCAATATTAAACTATGAATTCAATTTTTGGATAGTCATCAGAACTGCGATTAAATATAAAATTCAAATCTGAGATGTGTAATTTACTTCTATTGGTATTGACACCTTAGACGGGAATTTCAGCTGATTAACAATTAATATTAACTAATAAGTTATATAATATGGGTATCGAGCATGTGATTATAACAACGCCAGGAGCACGCGTTTACATTTAAAATGTGTTATGAGATAAAACATGTGTTTGATCAATGCAACATTTTTGTGATATTTACACTCGACCATGAGATTAGAGTTATGTATTTTACTATAAATGGCAGTGTAATTATCAAAACATATTTAATATCGTTAGGAAGAATAATAAACTTAAATTATATGCGTTATATGTAGACTATTTTGTATAAACCATTGTATATGCATTTTCCATAAATAAATTGTAATAAAAATAGAGATACAAGACGTAATCTAACAAAGAGTAGGACGAATATTTTTTTAAAAGTAGTATCCATTTTTTGAAAACCTTATGGAATTTTAACAAATACAGATTGAGTAATTTTACTATGAAACAATATATATCCGTCCATCTATTGAATCTATTCGATCGAAACACGACTTTTTTAGTACTGCTAATAATACTTTTAATAATGCTATAGAGAACTTATAACAGAAAGAATAGTTTCATAATACGTTTTTCAACTAGAATATATACTATGTATGTCGTAATAGTATCATACAGATTCCCAAATTTGTTTACAATTAAAATGTATAATATTCTGTTCAGTGACTTTGGTTTATTTTCAAAACGTACCATGATTAAGTTTAGGTTGTAACTTAGATATTCTGTTCGATACTAATAAGCAATAGAATCATGCAACAACATAGTAATAAACTGCAGATTTAAGTTTTTGCACTTATATTTATTAATGTTACAAAGAGCTTAATATTAACTTATCTTGTAGATACATGAAAAGTAAGAGTCTAGGTGCACAGATAATTACTCGCTGTGGCCAGCGGCTCGACGTAGCAAGTCATATATCTTTTCCTTAATCCAGTCCTTGTTGTATGGTGCATAAGTATTTGTTGACTTTTGATAAACAAGACATGACAGGTCTGTTAATTGATCAACGAAATCAAACAGTTGACTAATGTCATATGTGATTGTTGGTGTATTAGGGTTTCTCCTTTTCAGATGCTCTTCATAAATTTTACACACTCCTGGAAAAATATTAAGAATTAATATTACAAGTAACGCTGCACAATGTTACATATATATGCTTAATTGCATATATAGTAATTTAATATTTGTAACGAATGAAACTACATTACCTTCCATACATTCATTGACACTTTCATAATCTGAATAGGTTCGGGTCTCTGGTCGATTACCAGGTTGTACCAGTAGTATTGTATGCGACTATAACCAAAAAGCATTTTATATTACTTCACTAAATTATGATAGTTACGATATTAAATATTTCAATATTATTATAACATTAATGTTTAAAGTATTCTTTAACTGCAATATGTAACAACCTTAATATTAACGATACAATTTAGAAACAAACTTTCCAACTTAGGAACAATTAATAGGAAATAAATTTCTTGAAAAAAATTTATTACAACTATTCAACGATATATTTATAGTAAATGATCATTAAATTTATTAAAAAATGTATGACCACCCCAGCACGATGTAAACAAACACTGACAAATTGTTCTGTTTCAAAAATTATAGCTTCAGTTCTTACCATTTTGCACTATGAACAATTCAGTATATCTTATAATTCAATGATATTTCTGTCCTAAACAATTGTGATATTGTGTATAATTGTTTATTAACTACAACTTAAACATGAAGAAACAATCTCGCAAATGTTAACCACAATGCGAACGTCCAGGGTTTTCGACAAAGTTGAAAACGGAACGCCTGTCCACATTCCTCCGATTTATCGCGATGGACAAGCCTATTACAATTTCGTAACCCTAAGATCAGGCACACATGTCGGTAAAACCGGTAAAACTAAGTTTAACTTTGCAAGTTCGACCCTAGATGGCGCGATGATATGTTGATTTGAACCATAGATATAGAAATACAAAGATGAGCCTAAACTGGTACAGTGAGCAACCTACGTGAAGTTAGCACTGTAACATGTACTTTTTGAATTTTTTTACTAAAAATCTTTGCTAAAATCTGAATCTTGAAACATTTAAATCTTTTGCTAAAAAACCTTTGCCCCGCCAAGCTACACGTCGTATTCACGTTTAGCTCGGCTATGACAGGATTCGCATTGCCGAGGGAGACACGTACGTGAAGTTAGCACTGTAACTTTTACTTTTTGAATTTTTTCTTTTGCTAAAAAATTGTTGGTTTTTTGTTGG
>JARQSW010000292.1:1043048-1056336 GCA_030142375.1 Calameuta pallipes
ACATCGATCGATTTTTGTCAGCAGTCAAAATCAATCGATGCAATTGACTGAAATTTAATAACCGCAACCGTGGTTCAGTTACGGAATATGCCCTAAATCTCTACGATTTTGGCTACGTTCCGTGCATAGCAACGATACGGAACACGGTAACTAGGGTCTTCGTAAACAATTACCCAAAAAAGCCTGTCAATATGGCGAACTCTTCCCCGAAATCTCGCACCACTTGTCCTTCTTCTTAACAACATTTTTAAAGTCACGATGACTTTTATCGTAGAGAAATTTGATTTCTCTAACAATATTGATAATGTCCTCGTCTACAGAGTTCGCCATATTGACAGATAATGACAGGTGACAGGTAATGACATTTCACGTATGAAAATATTCGCGGGGCAATTATTTTTTTCACGTAAGCCGAAAATTCACGAAAAATTCCAACTACCAATTCAAAATCGACAATGGACGCTGTATTCTCGAGATATTTAAATGAAATACAGTCAAAAATGTATGGCTCATATTTTAGCTATCATAAACCTATAATTGCATGTATTAAAGAAATTGAAGACAAATAAATTCCGAATTAAAATTAAAACACAATTTCTTGTAAAAAAAAAATAGTTTTCAATTATAAATAGTTTCCCCCACTGAACTTCCTACAACATGTTTACACATCATTCGTGAGTGCAATGGCACTCACACTTTTTTTAAAATTTATGATAAGATTTAAAAACTGAAATAAAATTCAGATTCCTCCGTCCACTATTGATTTATGCTCATCATTGACATTTAGGAATTATTAAATGGTACTTCTAGTAGCCTGAATCTCATTATAGAACTAGATCTTGTGAACTTTACGGTCAAATAAGTATTCATGATTGATTATAATATCATGTTTATATACATATACTGTGACGTTACACAGTATATATTTTATTTTTCATTATGGGCGCGATCGCAGTCTTTTTGTTTTTCATTATATAATTCCCGACGATGGAATCAGCCAAGTGCGACTGAGCCAAAGGCATTCTGAGGGAAAACAAACCCAAGACCAAAACATTGCGAGTCCCTTTAAAAATTACGCGGGAAGCTATTTTAAATCACCCGTCGTAGTTAGTACAGGCGAGTCTCATAGATGGAGCATCGCAACAATATGAAAAATTCAAATTCGTCATTAACGTACTTTCCGCGAGTATAAAAGCCGAGCGGAACGGCGATAAGATCATCATTCGATTACTACACCTCCTACGGTGAAGCTCGAGACAGAAAAGTTCAGGATCTTAAAGGAATAAAGTAAAAGAGTACTAATCCTCCCTGACTAGTCTGGACGGGTTCGTTGGAGTCATAGCGCCTCCAAACGATACCTACCAGCTAAAACAGGGACGAGAGGAATAGAAAGGGTTACGGGCATTGGAAAAACCACCCGATCACCTTGCCTCTCTAAGTCTCCTACACCATCCTACCTACAGGTATCTTGTCAGCGGGTGGATAGCACCACCATTAGCTGTACACGACCTCCTGATCCTAGAAACTGCTGAATCGAGGGACATCACTGGCGGACAACATAGCGTTGCCACGCCATACTGAATCCCTTCCCAAAAGTGGGATTGGTAACCAATATCTCATTGGGAGCCATATCTCCTCCAAATATCAGGTGACTGCAAAGACATTAGCGGATAGCATTGCGCTAGCTTAGCTATATGCTACACAGGAACTATACCAAAACCTCATCTGAACGATCCTTGGCAAACCACATGGCGCAGCGACCCATATGATCAGTCCAATAAATTCATGATCCACTCTTCCAAGAGAGAGACAAGGATAAAATCAAAATCTGAAATTAAAGCGAACGCTCTCGAACTTGACTTAGGGTAGCGTAAATGACTATGTGTAACAAACTACACGGTTTCTTTTAATAAAAAGAGGAGAGAATATAAAAATAAAACTGACTGGTTGAATCACCTACCATCAACTTCGATTCGTCCGCCCAGAGCACGAGCTCTCTAAGAAAGATCCTGCATCCTACACGTGGTGAAACATAAGGATTCACCACCGTGCACTAAAGGTGACACGAGTGCACGGGGTAGGGGAAAAGGCAGAAGGTAACAATACACATATCCTACTTGTCTGCACGTCTAAAATCCACTTGTTTACACATGTATCGTCTACGATCAATTTATCAGTGTGCAATTAGTACTAAAACGTTCCGTTAAATTGTGACGCATACAAAAATCCCGTATTTGCGACCAAACACACAGTAATTAATAACTACACATATCCAAGTGTATATATAACTACATATGACCTCATTTTTTATAATCGACAAGGTCTCGCCGGTCTGAATCAAAGACAATTTTGATATAATCACACAACATAAAAAAGAAGTATACAGTATCGGTTGAAATATATTTGCTCGACTGTTCCTTTTATTTTCACTGTTATTTTCCCCTTCCGATAATGGCATATGTCAGTAATCAAACGTTGTTGTACCAATAATATAAAAAATAAAAATTCTATCGCTTAATACGTATGTGAATTGAATATTTTCCACCCTATCTTAACAGTATCTTACAGTCTATTCCAGAATGTCCTGAATTTATATTTCGAGTTGAGTCAGGTTAGATTAATAATGTCTCACCGTATCCTTTCTTGACATCCGAACAGGATAGGATTTTATCAGAGCAAGTCAAGCGATTAGAATTCTTGCGTATCGCGATATCATCTCGTCGATAACGAAAAGTTGATATTGTATTAACCCGGATGCAAGTAGTGTGTGTAGGAAAGTATCGACTGACAAAACTCATAAGAGTGTATTAAATGGGTGAAAAGGGCATCAGTCAGACATGTAATATTACTAAGCGATTTCTATTACATAGAAAGCCTAGAAGATTGCAGGGCTACAATCGATTGTATTTGTTGTATACATATAATTATGTCACAAAAGTGTTAAATTGTAACAAAAATTTTTCTGCAAAAATATATAATCCTTGTAGCGTGAAAATCGTATAAAAATGAAAATATCATTGACAGAAACAATTAAGTGTAGCTCAATTAGTGTAAATGTATGAATTAATTCATGGAATAATAACGTATGAGTTGTAAACACGTCACGATGATATTTGCGTTATTGTGCCTTCTTTGAAATAGTAGAAAGTTATCGTAAGTCATAAGTTTTCTCGTCTGCTCGAGATAAAGTATGTCATGCGATTTGACTCCCCCCCATATTTTTCCCCATGACGGCGGCTGGAACATTCAGTTCGTATTTGAACGAAAATATGTGTTATCTATGCTGAATTGCAATAAAATAATAATTTCGTACGTAACACGTATTACTATTACGGAGCAAGAAACAGTGCTATAAATAAAATTTTTCGGTGGATGAAATATTGTGATTATACAAAATTAATTATATATTTACATATAAGGTACTTGCAATTTTTGATTAGTACAGTCATCAAACAGATTTTTTCGTAAAATTGAAAACCGATGACCCACTTATAATATTTATCAATGCTTTTTATACCTTACAGTCTGTCAATGAGTTCGACGTGTTTTTGACAGATCGCAAAACAATGAAGTCTCTAGGAAGGCATTTGTGTTACTGCATGAAATATTAGTCACAAATTATGCATACGCATGGTTTTACGCTAAATACTTTTTTTTTTTATTTTACCATATATTTATATTATTTTATGAAAAACCGCGTGACATTCGGTTAGGACTGCGTTGCCTTACATCCCTTCCTTGTGTATTTTCTAAGGAATTAAATATTAATTGATAAGTTCGTTATGCTTTCGTTCACCAATGAATAATTTACCGAATGAATTTACTGCAGCGAATTCAGGAGCAGAACACAGAGAATTATTGATATTAGGAAAATTTTTCAAGTGTAAAAAACAACGACCGATTTTTACTTTATCGTCTAGAAAAGAGATTCGCTAGAAAAGAGTCATGTCTCGCGTCTAGAGCGGCGTCAGTCTATCGTATGTCGTAGAAGTGATGTATCAGGAACTAAAAAAAAAGTAAGACAAATAAGATGTGGAAGCCACATTGAAACGACGTAACGGAGGTGTTAGCCCGAGAGGTCATTCTCGCAAGAGGGTTATCGAAAGATTGGAAAAAAAGAGGGGAGAATTTTATTCAACGATACATCGGCTACAAGTCAGTCAGTCGAAAAGCAGACAGGCAGTTGAATTTTCGATCACGAAAACCGAAAGGCTCGCGTCGATCAAGTCGGTAGAGAATCATTTGGAGAGTGAATTAGCGAGGGAGCATTATAATCCATAAGTGTAATAAAGTAGCATTAAAAATATTGTTCCGCTGTTTGCCGATTCGTACGAGCGTAGAAAATAAAGTGTATAGCCGAGATGGAGAAACACACAAACCCAATGAGTCGAAAGAGCATATTGAAAATTTGGATCATTCCCATACTCGTAGGTATAGCTATATCGAGTATGGCTGTATTTGTGATATTTACATTTACGAATATTTTTGAAAATGCAATTCTGTCCAGTCTGGAATTGAAAAATGGCACATCCGTTTTCGCATGGTGGGAACAGCCACCGGTAAGAGCCATTTATAAGATACGGATTTTCAATTATACGAACGTCGAGGATTTTCAAAGTGGTAAAGACAGCAAGCTGCGAGTCGAGGAAGTTGGGCCTTATGTTTACCGTGAGACGCTATCTAGGGTTAACGTGAAACTCCACGAGAACGGTACAGCGAGTTATCAGGAGAAGAGAACCTTTCAGTGGGAAGGAGGAAGTCCAGACGATGAAAAAATCGAAATACCAAATATTATTTTACTGGCGACGCTAGCGTTCACGCGGGACATCAATTATTTAGCTCAACTCTCCGTTACGACCTTTTTGAGCAGTTTGCAGGTGAAGACATTCAACTGCTTGACAGTTCGAGATTTTTTGTGGGGTTATGACGACGAGATCTACAACATGGGTAGACATCTTGTAACCTTGCAGTATGACTCGGCTCTTGAGAAATTTGGATTATTGGCAACGGTAAGAAAAATTTTGTATGAATTAAGAAAATTACTAAAGCACCCAATTCCGGGTGGGTTATGGTATTTCGAATGGATTCTTCTATAACTATATAAATTCACAGTCTAAAGTGTATGGTGTATGTAGTGTAATTTCGCACTCGCACACAGTTGATCGAGTCTCTGGAAAGGTCCAAACTCGGTTCACGAATTCGATGTTTTTTGATAGACTAAAAATAATCAAGGCGCGCGTGTCACTGCATTAAATGTTTGTTACAAATGGTTCATGGTTTTGCACTAAATATATATTATTTTTCTATTTTAACACTAATTAAGTACGTTATTTTATAAAAAAAACCACGTGTTATTTGTTAACGAGCTGTAAAAAACACATGAAACTTGTGAACCGACTTTACATAACGTCGACGTAACTTCACTGTCACATTAACTTTATGAACGCGAATAGGAAATTCCAACTGACATGCAACTTACATGTGATCTACAGAATGCTTACTGAGTTACTCATAAAAATTGTGCCAGAAATGATATACAAATTTCCGATTGTCTTATCATAAATTTAATAGTTTTATAATTTATTGACTTTTATCCGTACGAAAGAAATGTGTCCAAATAAATACCGTATTTGCAGTGAATACTGTAAAAAATAAATATCACGTGACATTTATCTTCAAATAGCAAATATTTATTTTCTATTAAAAAAAAACTTTTCCCAGTGTAGCGTGTGAAAAAAAGTAAACTAATTAGTTTATTTATTTTACAAATTCTTACAGAAAACTGGCGTCTCCAAAGATCGTATCACTATTGACACGGGATCCAAAGGCGATTTAAGGAATCTCGGGATGTATCAAAGATTCAATGGGATGAAAAGCCGTCCAATATGGGGTGACGAGAAATGCGACAAAATTGAAGGAACCGATGGGAGTATGTTTCCGCCGCAATTAGTTAAGGACCGTAACGCGACTCTTCAGATTTACGTGAAGGATATGTGTCGAGCGATTCCTTTAAAATTTCACGGTCACGGAAATGCTCTGGGTATACCAACTTTGAGGTACATTTAAGGTCCAAAGTTATCTCGGATAGTTAGGTTAGAGTACATATATTTTTTCGAATATACATACAGATACTCGTAATCTAGATTCCTATACACCGAAATAAATATCTAGTCGTGTCCGATTTTTCAGGTACAAACTGCCAGCGGACGTGTTTACGTCGTCGGACACGAAGGATTCCTGCTTCTGTACAAAAATTTCAAAAGACGAAGAAGCCTCTTCCCCGAAAAAATGTCCACCAGCAGGTATCTTCAACGTGTCTTCTTGTAATTTTGGTGCCCCTATGTTGGTATCCTTTCCGCACTTTTATCTCGGTGAAAAATCACTTTTTACAAATATCGATGGATTAAACCCGCGCAAGGAGCTACACGAGACCTACATAGACCTACATCCGGTGAGTCTTTGAAAAAAGTCATATTGTCATTTTCCAAAAAAGGATACGTTCTTAATAAATGATAAGTCAGATAATTGGGTCACGATTATTAGTAACGACAAATAGTTCCCGGACGGAGACATCGTGTAAAATATAAATCCTTGATAAATTTCATGAAAAATATTGCACGATATCAATAATAAGACAATAAAATAGTACAAAAATTTATCGTATATAAGCTTATGAATGAATCGCCTGAACTTAGACCTCCAGTGCCAACGTTTTAATAAAGAAATAATGATTGGAATTAATTCGAGTTATCGAATATCATGTAATATCACATATATATGTATGTGTGTGTGTGCGCGCGCGCGTGTGTGTATACACACGCAAACACATGTAGAAACAACATACATTAATTAACATTGTTTATTGTACACAGTTGAAGAACTTAAAATTATTCTGTTACAGCGTCTGGGTGTACCGATCGGTGGCTGGTCTAGGTTTCAAATAAATGTTGAAGTTCGCAAAGCAATAGGTGTACCGTTTATAGGTAAACTGAAAGACGGTACTATCTTACCCCTCGTATGGATAGAAGTGGGAATTGACGAAATGCCAGGAGAATTACTCAAAGTCCTTCAACATGCTTATTTCACAGCTGGCGTTGTTGAAGGAATTCTTCAATGGGGTAGTTTGATAAGTCTTTTCCTATCCCTAACGGCCATTGCGATAATGTTAAAAAAAAAAGCACAGCAGCAACATCTTCATAGACTCCAAAGAAACGTATCCGGCCAGGATCATCTTTTGGGATGAAAATGATCTCGAATCATTTGAGCGATAAAGAAAGGTCAATGAGCGTTTGACTATGATACCAATAGTGGAATATTGTTCCATTGACGAATAGGTTCGATCATTATGAAAAATCTGGACAATTCCTCATAAGAACATTTCCGTTTTCGTTGGCACATTTTACACGCGACGATACAGTATACAGAGACTGTCAATAATTCGATTTAAGAACATCAAGTATTATTATCATCGTCATCGCAAATTTTTCGCAAATTTAGTTTCAATTGATACTTAGTCAAGTGATATTGGTATGAATGAAATTCACTATAAATTACTTATACGATTTATAAGGCTCAGTGGGAAAAAGAAATGAATTGCGTTTTAGAATTATTGACAGTAGAGTGAGCCTTGCGATTTTGAAAAAATTTTTATAATTATTACCACAATTGATAGATACATATGCGACATAATACCAATGAAAAAAATACATTGTTTACTAGTCAATTTCGTACCGCAAAAATGAGATTAAACTTGGCAGTCTATGCTACGGTGAATAATATATTGAAGGAATGTGTAACGAAGCTTTAGTGTATGATTGCATGATAGTAATTTAATTGGAGTTGCATTGTACCTGGGAAAGTGTTCAAAGACCTGTATCTTCCATGAATTTATTCCTGTGCGAATACGTTATCAGGGATTCATTCGTTACCTATTAGTGAAACTATTTCCAATAAAGATTTGTGGTAATAGTGTATGCCTATGGTATAAAGATATGACAGCCTTATACATATATATAAACATTACGTTGTGTATAAAAGAGAAAGAGCGAGAGAGAGAGAGAAATAAATAAAACTTCAAGTGCCATATTAATTAATACTTGATAATCAAAGAGAACGTTTATATGTATAATCTTTGTTAATCAAGGTCAATAAGACTTTTATGTATAATATAGGCTTTTATATAAATCACTTTACGCTCGTTTACTGCGTTCGGATATATGTATAGTGTGTTGTTAGTATCTTATTATTATAGCGATTATCGCGTCTTCTATTTTATTTAGAAAGCACTCGAATGGTATGATGTGTGACGTATGGTATGATAATTCGATGTGGTGTCTTGTATGAAATTTTGTTGAAAATAAATCTAATCTTAAATGATTCGTTTTTTAAATCCGATATATTGTATTCATTTATCTCTATATTGTCCACCTTTAATTACACGTACCTGCGAATACGTACATGCGTATCGATATTGCGAATATATTTGCATATATACTCTCATTCCACTAAATATATATAGTAACAAATTCATATATATTTACTGAATAAAGTGTTGTCCTGCATACATACAACTATTTGGCATCTTTTGATTTTTATTGTACAAAAGTAGATTTACCTATGATTCTAAGTACTCTACCTTTCTAATCTTTATAATAAGACATGTACAAAAGGATATTTGCAATGATTTAATATAATTACAATAAATTGAGAATAAACGAAGGTCAAGTCCTAATTACTCGAAATATTCTTTTCACCTTATTTTTACTTTTTTTCATGTTACGTACACAGTTACTAGAGGAGGAAGTATTCGCTCTTTTTTTTTTTACTTCGCATCATAATTAATACAGACTGAGTACCATTAGAACTTGACCTAAAATATCTCTTGGACGGATTCTGTGTAATTATTGCAGATTTTATATTCGTATTCACGTTCAATGATAGTCAAGGAAAAATCCACAAAACAACATGTTATTCGTTAAGTCTGTAAAAGTTAAAGTTTGTCGAGGTTTTTTTTTTACCGTACATTTCGATATTGCCGTACTTCCCAAAAGATAATATCCTGATATCAATTCCACTCGGAAAATAATTACTCAAGTCAAAACCAAGGATTTTCCATTGACATAAGCAGATGTCATGTTAAATCTTTCGCGATTCTACCGTTCATTAATAATCGTATAGAATTTTTAAGTATAATACATAGAATAATGAACTGTTACATTGATATCCTGTGTTATAGAAATTTCATCCGTTGGTTTTTGATGATAAGCAACGAATACATTTTTTTTTAGTGGTATAATTTTTTTTATAGAGATACGAGACTTTCGATAAGCACCATCGTAAATATGATAAATTCCAAGTATACAATATGATAATGTATATTTCTTCAGTGATATCAATATAATTCTTGGAAAAGAATCTATCCGGTACGTAATATTTGCGATAATCCTCAATTCTTCACACTTTGGCAAATATTCCTAGACTCGCCGTAGGTGTCACTTAACTTCTAATCGTTTTCTAATATAACCAAGGTACTTTTTCATTGAGCGAAATAAACGAGCACTTCAGTGAACGTGCGGTTATATTTTGTGGTACTTCCAAATATTACGCCTCTTATCAATTCATCACATAATCAATGAATAATCGCGATTGCATTGCCTTTGAATATACATCGAATCATACGTATGGTCATGCAATTTAATAATTTTCATTCCTGATTACTTGGCGCACTTATTTAATAATTACAATTAATGTGGAATTTGTACGATTGAAATGTCAGTATTCGACAATTTGACAAGTTAAAGAATTATAGCGAGATAACATTCTTATTTTCCAATAGAAGACGAATTAAACGTTATTACTTGGAAAGGTATACATCTGACGTCGTATCGGTTAAACGCGTAAATGATTAGCGTGTCGTAACGATATCAAATAAAAAAATGCACGATAATAATGGTCATTACTAAAGTATTAATAGAATATGTTGATTTTTAATTAAATCTTGTCAAATTTATTTTCAATATATGTTAATTAAAGCACATATCTAATTAACGTTTATCGAATATAATGGATTCCTATGAATTTCATTGAAGAACAAATAAGTATAGAACGAATCACTACCAGGAGAGAACGTCCTGTACCGCCTTGTAGATGCCGTAATACCGTAACCGCAAGCCAAGTAATCATTCACCAGAACTATTACAAAATGAAAAAAAAACAACGTGTAATGAGGAGAAACAGGCAAAGAAGAGAAAGGGATAGAAAAGAAAGAAAGAAAGAAAGAAGGGGGGGGGGGTGAATGAAAAAAGAGAGAGCAATGAAAGAAAAATAATAATAGATCCTGATTAAATTTAAAAGGCGTTTGAATTGGTAAATAAAGGAGACCTCGTTTCTTAACATAAAGATTTCACCAGCTTCTAATAATATTTCCAGTCCACGTTCTTAATTAGAGATCTCAATATTTCTAACAACCTAATATCCAATGTATGTAAAACATAATAGGAGCTTTCCTTCCTACAAACGCTCAAGTCCCAATTGAAGATACAATAACGTATTATGGCGTCTTCGTAAGATCGTCAGAAATGCGCCGATTCGACAAGCAGCGTCGTTTCTCTATCAAACCGCACGCACCGCGTACAAACTGTGCTAGTCCACGTTGATCCACAAAATCGTATCTACATCAAATACGAGGCGGAACTCATTGCCGATTTTTGTCTTCAACGTTCGTCTTAGAATCATTTAATTATCGCTCGCCAGTGAGTACACCCGGTAATACGCAGTGACTTCAACCAGAACAAATTGTCCGTAACTTTCATTCGAAGCTTTAACTCAACAAATATCCGCGTCCTTGGACTGTCGCTAGTATCGTCGTTCCTGACGATTTCTTCAATTAAAATAAAAAAAGAAAGAAAACTAGTCAAAGACGAGCAATAAATATATCGCGCAAAATAAATTGGTGCACATGGCTGAAGCACCACGACTAATTATGACGACAATACGATGGAAATCGAACGATCGATGATACCCTCTCAATCGGTCAAAGTTCACGTGGAACGCGTGAGTGATGTACAGGATACAAGATAAGAGCGAGAGACAGCTGATCGAGTAGTCGATACCCGTTTCGTAAATTAGAAACGAAGGATTCGATGGCGGCGAATTATTTTGTTCCCGTCGAAGTTTGGAAGGCTGGACTCATGCCGTTTTTACCGGTGCTCGCGTTAGCCGGCAATGGATTACTTAGATGTAATTTCTCTTGGCGTCGTGCTGCTCGCGCTAAGCACATTAGTGCACCAGCGAGAACTATGATACCCAGGGCTGCCAACGTAGCAGATACTGCCGCATGTGCTACTGGAGGTACGTCCACCGCCATCTTCAGAAGAGACGTCATCTCGTTCGGCAGTTCATCGATACCCTGAACAAAATACATTTTTTATTAGAGATGAACCATCGAATTGCTGTATCAAAATAACTTGAATAAATTCAAAAGAAAAGTCCTTGTATTTTTTTCTCATCAAATCAATTGTAAGTAATATATGCAGGATATGCAAAGAACTGTTATTTAGAATAATAAACGGGTTTATATCAATATAAAGAACCTTTCACCAGCAGTAATATAAATGAATATCATCCTAACCTTGTAACTGCATTGGCTTGAAGGTATCAACGGAATCGTACATTGGTGGGGTTGCGATTCGAGAAATTCCATTACAGTGAATCATGTAATACGAGCAATAAATTAAATATTCACGTTTTAAATCGCACACTGACGAACCTTTATGCCCGAGGAACAAGTGTCCAATGACATGGTTAGAAATTCTTGTTGAATATTTTCTATATACCGACAGATCGACTTGTCCTCCCAACAATGTCAGTTGTCACTTTTGCCTGAGTCGTTAAAGAACCAATGCAAATTCGTTCTCTCGAGCGTTTCAGAGCTAATCTGGCACTAGCGCAGGTGACCTTATTTTTATGGTTGTTGAGCCCAGTGTGAATTAATCTAATGATTTTCTATGTCACAGTCATGCCTTGTAAGTTTCGCAAACTTAATAAAAATTCCATATAATTCCCAATAACCGTGTGATATAACGAGATCGGATTACAAGAATACAATGAATAAATAAATAGAACATGTAAAGTAGATAATAAGTACCAAAAAAGTGATACGACACGTACGTCTCGTAGTAGACAAATGATTTACAAAGAAAACGAAAGTATAATTTCTAATATAAAAAATTAAATAAATAATAAATCAAATGGCAACAACTTTCAAACAAATTATTTGATTCCTATTCAGCTGCACGATTTCCTGGCTATAATATTAACGTCCCACTCTGCAGGTACGTGTCCAAACAAATAGTCGACCAGCGTGAGCTATAGTGGACTCTTTATAGACTTTTGTAATTGCTTCTGGCAGTTACAAAAGTACTTGTTATGCGCTAACGTATGTATAATGTTTGCGATTGCTCATCCATTGTCCCATTCCATTCGCGCAGCCAATACGTCAATCCCGCGTACCAGTTTGTAACAATAAAAAAAAATAAAAAATATACTTACATCCTCAAACCACATAATGGGGAAAACAATATCGGGAAAAGATTCGACTTGTTTGATATCACGAACGTGGCTAACAGCAAGATTTATCTGAATACGTGCACGGGCCCTCAGGGCCGTACCCATGGTAGGTTGAACATCGATAAAGAGCTGGTGCTCTTCGGAATTAGGCGGTGACATGCCGGTTACAGCTTCACGTAACGCGGGGTCCGCTGTAATAGATAAGAGATAAGAGAATTAAAATAAAATATAAATACTTTATACTCGTAAGTCCTATGCAACGTTTTGAAAGCCATGATACTGTTATCGCGCTGCACTTCATTGCGCAACATGAGATTAATATTTTGACGATCGTGAACGTGCCTTCCAATAGGCGTAATCCAGTCGTCATTAAAAATAATTACATACGTCAATATTCATATAGATAATTCAAGTAACAGTGTTGGAGATTACTTCGTAATTATAAACGATATATAAATAACGAGGTATAAAGAGTATTTTAGAATTTGCTTCTGTCCGACATTCAGAATATATATGTTTTAATTTTATATCGAAGACCAGTCGAAGATATAAACAAGCCGCAAGTTGAAACTTGCAATTTGCTTCCACCGAATCGTAGGTAGTGTACGAAGACTCTATATGAGAAAGCATTTTTATTTTTTTTTAATCTTTGGCTTCCTCATATAGAGTCTTCGTACACTACCTACGATTCGGAGGAAGCAAATTGCAAGTTTCAACTTGC